>OVBI01000298.1:0-98462 GCA_900406495.1 Sisymbrium altissimum | reverse complement strand
GCCGTACTCTTCAGGGTCACACCGGAAAGGTGACTCCCAACTTCCATCTTTCTCTCTCTCTCTCTTTCATTCATTGGTTACTTTTGGAATTTTAAGACTTTCCTTGTGTATATGATTGCCGTTTTTGGGATGCTAAAGTCTGCTTCTTTATACAGCTTTTTAGCTTCTGATTAAGGTTTTAGGTAGTGTATCCATTTTCAAAAGCTTCCTGTCTTTGTGGAATTTATGTGGCGATTAGTTCATTCTTGAAGAGTTTATTAGTTACCATGTTTGGAGGATTTGGTTAAGATCCTGTGGAAATGTAGAAAACCAAGTATTTGGCTGATACAATTATTCAGATGAGTTAGCTTGTAGCTTTAACATGTGGAATTTGCAGGTTTATTCATTGGACTGGACGCCGGAGAGGAACCGGATTGTCAGTGCATCTCAAGACGGGAGATTAATCGTTTGGAATGCTCTAACGAGTCAAAAAACTCATGCTATAAAACTCCCTTGTGCATGGGTTATGACATGTGCCTTCTCTCCTAATGGTCAGACCGTTGCGTGTGGTGGGTTAGACAGTGTCTGTTCTATCTTCAGTCTTAGCTCTACCGCCGACAAGGACGGAACTGTACCCGTTTCAAGAATGCTCAGTGGTCACAGGGGGTATGTTTCGTGCTGTCAGTATGTCCCAAATGAGGATGCTCATCTAATCACCAGTTCAGGTGATCAAACATGCGTCTTATGGGATGTAACTACTGGCCTTAAAACTTCTGTTTTTGGCGGCGAGTTTCAGTCTGGACATACTGCTGACGTACTAAGGTATGGATGTTGCTTCCATCTGCGTGCTTTATTGACCTCGGTTTAGAAAGATACGCCTGTTCATATAGAACTGTACCATTTTGATCTAGTTTTGGAAATTTGGAATCAATCTATAGGTTTTGTTCATTTGCTCTGTGTATGAATTAATAATATTTTGTTATTTAAGTTAAAACTCATGCCCTTATACACCACTATTGTGCCCCAATTTCTTTCAGTGTCTCAATCAGCTCATCAAATCCAACTTGGTTCATATCTGGTTCATGTGATACCACTGCACGCTTGTGGGACACTCGTGCTGCAAGTCGAGCGGTGCGAACCTTTCATGGGCACGAGGGAGATGTTAATACTGTCAAGTTCTTTCCAGATGGGTATAGATTTGGGACTGGATCAGACGATGGAACATGCAGGCTGTATGACATTAGGACTGGTCATCAACTCCAGGTGTATCAGCCAAATGGTGATGGTGAGAACTTACCTGTGACCTCCATTGCATTCTCTGTCTCGGGGAGGCTTCTTTTCGCTGGCTATGCAAACAACAACACCTGCTACGTTTGGGATACTCTCTTGGGAGAGGTAAGCTTTCTCATACTTGAGAGTTGTGATTTGGGTGATTGTGATGTGTGATGTGTGATTGTCTGAATGTGGTTGATATTTTCATGCAGATTGTATTAGATTTGGGAGAATTGCAGGATTCACACAAGAATCGGATAAGCTGTTTGGGGATGTCAGCAGACGGAAGTGCCTTGTGTACAGGAAGTTGGGATTCAAATCTAAAGGTTAGTGTCTCTAGACAAAAGTAACAACATGAGAGTTGTGATTGAGATGAAAGAATTTGAGGATTTGTGTGTATTTTTTTCATTTAACTACACAGATATGGGCGTTTGGAGGGCATAGGAGAGTGATATGAAGAACGACAAAACAAATCTAGGAGTCGTGTGTCTGCTCCATCTCCTGTTCTTGTGGTTTTGGTTAATATATTTCTGTACCCTGGAAGTAAAACCGTGTACGTTGGGTTTGTAATCTTTGTGGAAAAATGGGGATGGGGAAGGTGTGTTGCTTTAAAATAGTGAGTTGTGTTAGAAAGGATCAAAACTTCCTTTGTTCTTAGTGTGCTTTTGATTTATTTATTCTTCATTTGCCTTTTTTATTTTTGTTTTTGTCGGCATTCTTCATATGCCTTTTACTAAACCGTAAACAGCATTACTGTACTTGTTATTTGGCCCCTCAATGTGAATTCTCTAATTAATTCGTCGTGCCTAAATCCTCTAGAGCAAAGGCATACGTAATTTCTGAGACATTGCTCAAACCCTTGGGTCGATTCAATGCATTTGAGATAAACAACTTGCATGCATTCATCCTCAGCCAATGTTAGACGCAGAAGGCCTAACCATTGCTCTGTTTGGATCTCTCTTTAGCTTCTGATCAGAGACTTATGGCAACTGGGCACCTGGTCTCGCTACATGTGAAGCAGAAGTAAAAGAATTCACAAGAGTGGATTATGAGATACAATCAAGGAGAATTCAACAGGCACAAGGAACAATCTTTCTTCTTTTAGAACGCGGAGACTGGTTTACATTGTCTTTGGCAATCAGATTTGCACTTATTACAGAGTTGATAAAGAAGAAAAAAGATGGAACAAGTCAAACCCAAAAAGAGTAAATGCTTATATGAGACAAACATGGATTGGCCACACTAGATATGAAAAATACACGCAATTTGATCTTGTTCCCTCAGATTCGTTTTTTCCTTTGAATATTCAGACGCAGTTCCCGCATTTCGTCCGCCTTGATTTCGTTCTCGGCTGCAAGTTTCAGCAAACTTTCTGCTAACTGAAGCAAGAGAATAATCAGGTTCCGTAAGAAGACATTCTAAGTCTAGACAGATATGTAAGAGTGCTTACTTTTTTGTCATCCTCAACCTTGGGTGCCTCGGAAGATAGTAGCAGACCACCTGAGGAAAAGGGTCAAAACGTAAAAGGAACAATCATTTGTTTAGTCTTTTTCGAGGTCTCAATTAAACTCTGTGTCAACTTTCTTTATACAGTATTGAAAAGAAATCTTCTTCTCACATACCTAACACGTATCCAACACCACCTACTGCCCCTTTGTAGAAGACACTGAGAATACCCTCACCAATTTGCTTTATTAATCCCGATGGCTGCGACTCTATAAATTAGAGCAATCGAATCAGAAGCAAACCCATATATAAGAGACGACTACGTTAATATGAGACAGAAAGAAAAGAAAAAGAACATACCTTTCGTAGCCATGGATGAGGAATGGCGACACTGTGATCGCCCCCTACGATAGTATTGCAACATTTTCTCGGCGTTTCTTCCATTCATCTTCCTTAAGGAATTTGGGAACTTAGGATTTCCTTTCTTTTCGTCGCAACTTTATACTTGTGTCTAATCGGCTCTATTCCCTCTTGTGGGCCTGTCCAGCCCATTTTAAACAAGAGGGAAACTTATTTGGTATGTCCAAAAGAAAAAGATACGCGTTTCCACCATGTTTCTTTTTCCTTTGAAATAAGATGGAAACTTATTTTATATTTACAAACTAATAAAAAATATTTAGAAAAACTTAATATTTACTTATTTAGTAGTTTAATCATATAATCTAATAGTTAAAATCGAACTTAATCAAAATAAATAGAAGATGGTAAGTTTAGAGATAAATCTTTTGAGACTTGAGTTTAATAATCTTTTCCTCAATGAATCAGAATTAAAAGTAATGTTTTAAATATCAGATTTTGAAAATTTTAATTTATCTTTTAGTTGAATTATTTAATATTTACACATTGAGTTTATGTTCTTTTAAATATTCTATATATATATATATATATATTTTTTTTTTTTTTGCACGTTTCCAAAACATACCCGTTTCTTAAAATTTTTAAAAATTTCGTTGCTCCCACGTATCCGTTTTCATGTAACCTAGGGTTAATACTACTTAGAAAGTTAGTTTGGTAAATGAAATTAATAGGTAAATGGGCTTGTGCTGGGCTACGAAGAACTGATCTTTCTAAGATAAGGCCTCAAATGTGAGATATCTGAAGATTGTTAGGAAAGCAACCAGAATCACCAGAAAAGAAAAAGAACCCTAATTTAATGAATCAGCCGGGGAGCAAGATGACGCTAAATATATTTGCTAAGGTAAATAATGAATTATTTTCTTAGATCCGGATTCTCCATCCCATCTAGTAAACCCTTCGTTCAGCAGAAGCATGGCAGAGGGGCTCGCGATCTCTTCATCTCGACCATGAAACGTGTATGGAAAGAGCAGAAAAATTCCTGGCTTTGGTTAGCTTTTACCGGTGGTTTTGTTACCCACGGTTATACAAGTAAGAATGGGTCGGTCGGTCATTCAATTTCAAATTTGACATTCGTTGAAAACAAAACGTTGTTTTCACCAATTTTCTGTTTACAGACTATCAAATAAAAAAAAAGCGCTGGTATGAAGTGGATGCAATGTTCAAAGAGTATGACCAGCGTTCAGATGCGGCGCTTGAGAGAATTTACCAATATGCCAAGGTAAGTAAATATGTCGTGCTAAGATTGCTTTTTAAATGGTTCGGTGTGTTTTTCTTGTTCGAAATTCTAGTTTAATCTAATGTTTGGCTTGAATCTAGATAGGTACGTGATCAATATCTTTTGAGTCTTGTGATCAGATGCGACCATGTGACTAGTTTCTTTCTTTTGGGACATGGCTTTCGCTTATACTAGATTGCTTCCTTTTAGGACCATGACTAGCTTCCTTTCCAGTAAGCTCTCTCAACCGTTCATGTATCAGGGAAACATCGACGATCCTCCTCAATCGAATTCTTGAACTGCCCGGGTCTAGACAGACCAACTAGGGAGCTCATCGTCTCTGCAGAACATCTCGTGGATGGAAACACGTTTAATGTTGCTTTTAACTTTCATACTTTGCATGCCCTTGCCTCACTCTCTCCTCTTGTATTCCTTGGTTGGAACTGATGAATTTTTGCACAAATAAGACTTGTTCTTTACTTATCTTCTCTCTTCCATTCGTTACAGAAGGCGTTCGCTTTTCATAAGCACAATAATAATGCATGTTGATCAATTCTGAATCATCTCTCTTTCGCTCATTCGTTGATGTCCAAACATACTCTACGAACGATGAAACGATGAAGCTTCCTCTCTTCTAAAACATTTCCGCATAATTTCCCCTCTCTCTCCCTCTCTGTAATTGAATTGATCAGGCCAAAGTCTGAAGCGGGAATGTCTGTGTCCGAGCTCAAAGAACGCCACGCCGCCGCTACGGAGACCGTTAATAACCTCCGTGAGAGGCTTAGACAGAGACGGGCCCAGCTCCTCGATACCGATGGTTGGTGATTTTCTTCTTTCTTCTCCACAATCCGTATTGCTTTCTATTGGTTCTTAGATCTGTTTTGCTTTCTTTTGGGATTGAATTTTGGCAGTTGCCCAGTATTCGGTGGCGCAGGGTCGTTCTCCTGTGAGATTCGGAGCCACGGATCTGGTTTGTTGCCGTACTCTTCAGGGTCACACCGGAAAGGTGACTCCCAACTTCCATCTTTTCTCTCTCTCTCGCTCTCTCTCTTTCATTCATTGGTTACTTTTGGAATTTTAAGACTTTCCTTATGTATATGATTGCCGTTTGGGGATGCTAAAGTCTGCTTCTTTATACAGCTTTTTAGCTTCTGATTAAGGTTTTAGGTAGTGTATCCATTTTGTTTGGGATACTCTCTTGGGAGAGGTAAGCTTTCTCATATTAAGTATGAGTGATATGAAGAACGACAAAACAAATCTAGGAGTCGTGTCTCAGCTCCATCTCCTGTTCTTGTGGTTTTGGTTAATATATTTCTGTACCCTGAAAGTAAAACCCTGTACTGTGGAAAAATGGGTATGGGACAGGTGTGTTGCTTTAAAATAGTGAGTTGTGTTAGAAAGGATCAAAACTTCCCTTGTTGTTAGTGTGCTTTTGATTTATTTATTCTTCATTTGCCTTTTACTAAACCGTAAACTGCATTACTGTATTTGTTATTTGGCCCCTCAATGTGAATTCTCTAATTAATTCGTGCTTAAATCCTCAAGAGCAAAAGCATACGTAATTTCTGAGAGAAAAGGGACAGACATTGCTCAAACCCTTGGGTCGATTCAATGCATTTGAGATAAACAACTTGCATGCATTCATCCTCAGCCGGGTCTTTGGAGACGCAGAAGCCCTAACCATTGCTCTGTTTGGATCTCTCTTTAGTTTCTGATGAGAGACTTATGGCAACTCGGCACCTGCTCTCGCTACATGTGAAGCAGAAGCAAAAGAATCCACAAGAGTGGATTATGAGATACAATCAAGGAGAATTCAACAGGCACAAGGAACAATCTTTCTTCTTTTAGAACGCAGAGACTGGTTTACATTGTCTTTGGCAATCAGATTTGCACTTATTACAGAGTTGATAAAGAAGAAAAAAGATGGAACAAGTCAAACCCAAAAAGAGTAAATGCTTGTATGACACAAACATGGATGGTCACACTAGATATGAAAAATACACGTAATTTGATCTTGATAAATAAGGTGTTTGTTCCTCAGATTTGTTTATTCATTCAGACGCCGTTCCCGCATCTTCAGAAGCCGTTCCTCCATATTCAGATGCCGTTCCCGCATTTTATCCGCCCTGATTTCGTTCTTGGCTGCAAGTTTCAGCATTTTTTCTGCTAACTGAAACAAGAGAAAATCAGGTTCCGTAAGAAGACATCCAAAGTCTAGTCAAATATGTAAGAGTGCTTACTTTTTTGCCATCCTCAACCTTGGGTGCCTCGGAAGGTATTAGCAGACCACCTGAGCAAAAGGGTCAAAACGTAAAAGGAACAATCATTTGTTTAGTCTTCTTCGAGGTCTCAATTAAACTCTGTCTCAACTTAAGAAATCTTCTTCTCACATACCTAACACGTATCCAACACCACCTACTGCCCCTTTGTAGAAGAGACTGAGAATACCCTCACCAATTTGCTTTATTACTCCCGATGGCTGCGACTCTATAAATTAGAGCAATCGAATCAGAAGCAAACCCATATATAAGAGACGAGTACGTTAAGATGATACAGCGAGAATGTATTAAAGATATAATCAAGGAAACGGTGTTCATAAAACACGGAATCCTAACCTCACACCAAAGAATCTTCAAGCTGAAGAACAGATTCTCAGAAAAATGAGTCAGACGAGCGCAGAGAGAAAAGAGAGAAGAAGACTTTCTTATTAATTTTCCAGATGAGTCACAATAGTTTGTTACAATTCCTTTTTTTATCCTTTCTTCTTGTAACAAACTAAATGACGTGACAACTATTATTATGAATATTGCCACTTCCATTTTACTATATCAGAAGATAAGTCAGAAACAAAAGAAAAAGAACATACCTTTCGTAGCCATGGATGAGGAATAGCGACACTGTGATCGCCCCCTGCGATAGTACTGCAACAATTTTTCCGCGTTTCTTCGATTCATCTTCCTCAAGGAATTTGGGAACGAGGGTTTCCTTTCTTTCTCTTCGAAACTTTAAAACTGTGTAGGAAGAAGACTAGCGGATCTAGTCGGCTCTCTTCCCTCTTATGGGCCTGTCGTATTCTTTTTCTTTTTTTAAAAGACAACAACAATACCCACATAATTTTTGAGATGTCAATGTAGTCCATTATCCATGGTCAAAGCCTAAATATACCCAATATAGAAGCTTGTTTGGAATATTATACAATGTTTTTTATTTTTATTTTTTTTTAAATCTTAACCCCTCCCAAATATACCCAATATAAAAGCTTGTTTGGAATATATACAAAGTTTTTTAAAAAACTTGACCTTGATTTGAAACGAACATCCTCTTCTTGTTGCGACTATGATTTATCCTGTATTTTTGCGATTCATTACTTCATATTCACTACATTAGGTTAGGTTTTTATCTGCGTTTAAAATCTTTTTTACATTTTTGTTTCCGTCAGATCCAATTTGTCTTTCGTCAGATCCAAATGTGTGTCTTCTTTATCTTTCTAGAGGGCAGACAACTCGTGAAAAGAGCGTGCAACTGACTTCTGATCATACGCTTTGATAACAGAAAAATTTGAATTCTCCCCCATTATATACTCCATTACTTTCACTTTAAAGGATTATGAACAAGACGTTCACTCCAAAGTAGAGAGAGATTCTCCAACCGCCTGTAGAACTGATACAAAGAAGCCGTAATCAGGTACTGAAAAATGTGTCTTCAGTGGCTTTAGCTTCCCCGTTGTAGTTTTGCATACTATTATTCGCACCTAATATAAATATGAACAATCATGTGTCTAAAATAAAAATAAAATCCAAACTGAGATACCAAATATTCTCGCGAGAATGAAGAAACTCAAAAGTATGTCCAAGAGAAATAAAGAAGACACACATTTGGATATGACGGGAGACACACATTTAAATCTGATGGAAACAAAAATGTAAACAAGATTCTAAGCGCAGATAAAAACCTAACTTGATGTAGTGAATACAAAGTAATGAATCACAAAAAATATGGTAAATTATAGTTGCAACAAGAAGAGGATGTTCGTTTCAAATCAAGGTCAACAAGGTCAAAAAATGGATCAGGATATATTTGAAAGGAAGAGATGCGGACGTGCTTAGAGTTAATTCGGTGGTCAGTCGTTCAATGACAAAATTTTGGGTTCAAATATATCAACTTGGACCCAAATATATCTATTGGGCCGTTTTAAATAGGTTAAAAATACAATTTAAAATCCGATAAACATACGGATAGATAAAATCGTTTACATATAAACAATAGTTAAAATATAAGTTTCTATTTTATTATCATTCGAAATAGAACATAATCTGTTAAGAACATAAAGAAGAGTATAATAAAATTTAATCATATCTTTCTTATCTCTGATTTCCTTTATAATTTTATATAATTCCAAATCAAACGCTAACCTCGTATTAGGTGAGAAATATTAAAGAGATATTTTGAGGCCAGACCACTCGTGAAAAAAGTGTGCAGTTAACTTCTGATCATACGTCTTGATAACAGAAAAATTTGAATTCTCCCCCATTGCATACTCCATTTTGAACTTTCCCCCATTGCATACTCCATTACTTTAGCTTCGAAGGACTGCGTCTTGGACATCGAAGGACTGTGTCTTGGACACAAGACGAACAAGGCGTCCACTCCAAAATAATGATGGAAGTTTCAAATTAGTCCAACAACCAAAGTTTGTACTTTGTAGTTATCCACGTCAAACCAAAAAGCCTTGACAGTTCCTAAATGAAACGCTCACTGTTTGGATTCGTATTCAACGATATCCATGAATGTTTGCTTCACGAGATAAATGAACCGTTTTCTCGGGAAAATTTTCAATTACGTATCGAAAGGATATTCCGATCTCTTTTTTTTTTTCTTTTTCCCAATCCGATTTCTTTCTTTATTAGCTAACCGCATCGCTCAAACAAAAATCCACTATGTGGAGAATTAGAACCTAATACTTGTTCTTCACTTATCTTCTCTCTCTTCCATTATATTATTCGATACAGAAGGTGTTCGCTTTTGGTAAGCATAATAATAATGCATGTTGATCAATTCTGAATCATCTCTCTTTTGCTCATTTGTTGATGCTCAAACATACTCTTGACTCAAACTTTAATCAAACATATAAGATTTGAACGAATCTCCTTTTACCTCTCTCTCAGGCTCTCAGCCCTCCTTAGATCTCTAAACAATACCTCTCTCTCAGGCTCTCAGCCCTCCTTAGATCTCTAAACAAAGAAGCTAAGCTATGCGAAACAACAACAACAAAAAGCGGCAACCTCTTTCCCAGTTTTCGACTTAACAATGAACCGGTGAGTTAGAAAAATGATCTATATAACAACGTTCAAGTTAATTGCATTCAATTGTATATAATAAGATGTTATTAAAACATATACGAAGCAATTCAACTATTTCTTTTAACCATCAAATCAAATACAAAAGTAACAAAACCCATCATAAAAGGAAAAATTCCACAAAATAATGTCGAAAACAAGAAGGTAATATACTATTCAAAAAAAGATAATGTATTTTAAGGTTGGGTAAGTGAGGATCTTTAGAAATATGAAAATTCTTGTTTATTTCTTGTATTGTAATCATAATAACACACTTTGGTGCTTGTCCATACGCGTGAGAGGTGAGTCAGGTGACCCATCAGAGTTTTAGCCGTTGGCAACAATCTCGTGGATGGCCTCAGCGACAGAGACATCCTCTGCTCTAACCGCCAGTTTCATTGCAATCTCCTTTGAACTGTCCATCCCAAACTGTGCCCTTACTAATACTTTCACGTTCCCTATGTATACGCCTGATAATAAGCAAGTGTGTGACCTTGCATTGCCTGGTACTGTCTCCGTCCCCTGAAATTGTGTTTCTCAAAGTGTCAGTTTCAAGTTATACTCAAGCAGGAACCGTCGCATACTCTAGCTGACCCGGACCGAGTAATGAGAAATAACTTCCTTCAGTAGTTTCTCTTTCTGAGTATCGAGAAGAAGAGTAGGGAAAGAGACTAACCTCACAAGGCTGCATGCCAAGGAGATCGATGACAGCCTTTATAGCTTCTCCCAAACTCTCTCTTTGTCCAAGGCCATATTCGTCTACGTGCTCATCTTCTTCAACCATGCTTTCCCATGCATTCCTGAAATTGGAGACACTCACTTTCACCATGTAATCTGCAGCTACAACCTCAAGGTCCTCCAGCTGGTACTCATCTTCTACCCCATCATCCTCTGCTTCACCTGTGCTTGGGTCAACCTGTTACATACACATTTAAAATCCACAAACAAACTAGTCATATTGTTTTCCTTTTTGCCTATATAAAATTATCACAAAGTATATAGGATTATCTGAACAACGTTCAGCGTGTATATAGTAAATAAATCATTAAAAAGATGGAAATGAAAAGCAACATGTACCTCCTTAACAACAAAAGTCAATGTGTTGGAAAACTTTCCAACAGCAGGGACACCAGCTGGTTTCTCAAAAGCAACAAAGGCTTGACCAGGCGAATCGTAAGGAAGTGAGTTTAGGGCCTTTGAAGTTACTTCACTGAATTCCTCTGCCTCAGAAGCATCTACAATGACATTGACCTACAAAAACCCATGCCAGAATAATGAAACGACGAAAGAATGCAAAAAGATACGCTTTATACCAATGTTCTAGACCAATGGTTCAGTACCCTCTCCAACAACTGCTCTGGTATTGTGTTAGTGCAGTTGTACTGAAACACCACATGATTGTCAAAGATATGCTTTACAACATTGACGGCGTATTCTGTTTCTGCTTCAGTTAGCTCCACATGTGAAGAAGACTGAAAAAGGAAGTACAAGTTAAAGCAATTGAGGAAAGCTAATAACATTAGATTGAAACAGCAAACAATTCAGCCCTAACCTTGAAAAGTTTTCCAAAGGCGGCAAACTCTGGAATAGATGAGAGAAGTCTTTCATAGCCATCAAAACCAGAAGCAGGTGCAGCTGGTGGTGCACCGAGACCAGTGGGCTTTTTACCCTGAGCTTTCTTCTCTGCAAGGGGTTGGGATTTTACTTCCTTCGGGACAGAGTTGATATCAAAGGCTTCTTCAGAGGGGTCCTGCAGGATCGAAGATATAAGATAACTGATGTTCTAAGAAGCATACAAAACGAAGAAACCCGAGAAATGGAAAGCTTACATAATTCTTCAGACTAGTTTCCATGTTAGCCAGAGGAACCTCCAGGGAACCAAATAGAAACTCCTTGCTATCTTTATCAGTGTCAACAGTATCATCACCACCGAGGACGCTCAAAAATAGTGTTGCTCTATCACGGACCTTAAGATAGAAAAAGGTGATCAATGAAGTCATAAACACGTGCATGCATGTATAATGATGAACCCACTCAAGGGTACACAAACAGCATAAAGAAACAGAAATTCACGGATATATTACTGCAACCAACGACTAGAAGGCAGCTTTTCTATACTAAGACTAGGAACGCACCTCATCATCACTGTCATAGATGCAGCGCTTCAACAGAACGGTGATCCGGGGCTGCCGAGTCACCAATGATTATGCTCTTTAACATCAGTCAAGATAAAACGAAGAGAAAAAACAGGCTAATAAGATGACAATACATACCTTCAAGGAATCAACCATAAACCCGAACTTTGCAAGTGTTGAAACAGCCGCAGCCCGGACTGTGGCATTTTCCAGATGCACACGATTATAAATATATCGTATATACTTGCTTGGATCTGAGGTGTTAGGCCCCTCAATTCCCAGAAAATGAAGGATCTGTGCGACAAAACACATTTAAATACAACATACGCCTTTTTTTAATAGCAACCCCAGATGGATTTTGGAGAAAATATCTACCTGTGTTGAAAGATATGTGAATTCACAATCTTCAATGAATTCACAAAGATGAAGCAATCCACTTTCCTTCGCATCAGGGATATCTCTGATAATGGTCACAATAGAATCTACTATTGCTCTTTTATACTCAAATCCACCTTCTTCCCTAAGAATGTTGCTTAAGAAGGTCATCCTACAAATGAAAAGGTGACACAGATTAATCATAAGCCACAAAGCTATAAAAACACCGTACCATTTTTAAGTCATTTCGAAAGAACAACAATGCTCCAGACCAAACGTACAAATAACACACCATAAACTTCACTTACAAGGATCTGTACTTCAGTGGAAATTTCACACACAACGATCTTATTGCTTCCACGACCACAATCTTGAACTCATCAGCAATATCTGACATAAAATTAGTTATCTGCTTCATCAAGCGTTCTACACTTGATTCGTTCCCTGTTTTCAGGAGAGTGGTGATTGCGAGTGTAGCAATGCTTCTATTCTGATCGGAAATTAAACTCTCCATATCGATGTTGCAGTTGGTGACAGCCATAGGATGAGTCATTGCAACCTGTGGTTCAAACTTGCGGTTAGAGAACAGTGAAACATCGTTTTATCCTTGAAGGTATAGGAAATGCTGAAGCTATCAAGAAACCATAAAGAATTGAAAAAAAACATTATGAAGATTTCGATCTAAGAACGCATTATAAACCTTGTTCAGAGTTCGGACAGCAGCAAATCTCAACACCGGTCTGGGTGAACTCAAAAAGAGCTGAAGAACAGTGATTGCTGGAGTCAATTCTCGGCTTGTCACACCATCAAGCTCAGTGATCGCCCTGGCAGCCTCAAGGATCACCATTTCTGCCTTATGGCGCAGGCAACTCTCCAGAAATTCATAGAACGGACGTTCTCCAGACTGACCGTGGTTGGACATGTCACGGATAACCTGAATAATAGAAACTCTAGCTAAATCACACAATAACTTTTACCCACATATCAGATAATCAAATGGCATAGAGAACTAACCTGACTGGTGTAGCGTATCAAAAGACACTGAGCCAAGGGAGAGCGGACAGATCCCCTGGTCAAGCTACCAACCAACTTGCTAACAGCCAAGCGATCATTTTGGCGTATCTGAATATGAGGGAGTAAATTGTTAGCAGCTATTAGATCATTTCTCACTACCTTTATAACAAAAGAAGGAAAGCATATTGTGTTGGGATCTTATTTAAATCAATGTAACAGCAGCGATACATATTACTTGCTAACTCGTATAACTTGGACACATAATCGGTTGTCATTCTAACCTAATAAGTGATACACGGTACACTCAGCAGTAAATGATTCGCTCTTGGAAATGACCATAGTAAAGAGGTATGATGCCGCTACAAAAGACTTTATTGTTTACGTTTGTTGTCAGTACTCACAGTAACACCTCACTAAGTCACTTTTCAAGATTCGCTTTCCTAGGGGCGGAAAAATGAACCAATTAAGTTAGGTAACACCAATGCAACAGACTTACCTGATGGAGCAAAGCTAAGGCATGAAACTGAACAAGGGCTGATCTGGATTGAATACCTTCCTGAACCTCATTGCTCCATCTTTTGACAATTTCTGGGTTTGTCTGAAACCAACAGTATAAGAATGTAAGCAAAACCTAGCAACTAAGAAACAACTTAATCGTTTCGGCGTGTAAAAGGTACCTTTAGCAAGTGAAGGCCACTGACTAAAGCTGCACTTGAAACAACGGGATTCTTATCCACAATGGCTTGTTTCAAATATCGCTCAATTTGAGTGAGGAGGGTTCCATCTATAATCCGGCAGAGGACACGGATAGCATTTGCTCGATACATATCGATTTTACTGTTCATGTCCTTCATAAGGGAGCTTGTGACAATAATAACCTATGGAAGGATGACAAAACGACTTATCAGAAAATATAAGGTACAATACGTAGCATGATTTTTATATAAAAAATAGAGTAAGATGGCAAACCTCATCCGATGATGGAGATAACTCCTTAATGATCAAGTAGACCATTCTCCTCAAACCTGTGTCTTTGGATTGGAAAAGCTTTGTAACTGAAAAGAAAACTTCCGTTGCTTCAACCTGGATATGAAACAAAACAAAATTCATGGAACATGTTACTTCCACCAATACCAAACAATCTATACAATGCTCCTTAAGCATGAAAATGAATCCGCACCAAAAAAAAAAAAAAACTGACCTTTGTGAAGGACTCCCCTTGGTTAAGCAAATAAAGAAGCTTGGTTATGACCTGATGATTTACAGAAAGATAAGAAACACCAACNAAAAAAAAAAAAAAACCCAAAAAAAAAAAATCCCCAAAAAAAAAAAAAAAAAAAAAAAAAAAAAAAAAAAAAACTTGAAAGACAGAAACTTGTAACAATCACCTGCGAGCATCTTCTAGGATCAACCTGAGCGTCATTAAAGACTCTAGCTTCTTGAAGAACAGCTCCCTTCTCAATTCCCATGAATGGAGAATACTCCACTGAGCCAAAACAAAACCAAAAAAAAAAAATTGAAATTTTGAAATAAGCAACAATCCACACCGGATCAGATGTGGCAACAAATACCAGATTGATCTAAGTGTATGTAATTATACAACAGCACAACATTCTTCGCAATAACCAATCCGCAAAACTAAACAACATCATGAAAAAATTTAAGATCTACACAACCAAATATTACAAGACAACACTCTCAAATCAAATGATGTCTAAAATTCGGCACAGATCTAGAAGCTTAACATCTGATATTCGAACATAGAAGCATAACGGAAAGGACATACACTCATCGTCGTGATCATCGTCTTTCTTCACGTAGGGTTGCGCCATTTCTGCTGATCTAACCAGTAACGAAAACCTCACTCAGATCTCGCTTTTGTTAACCTTTTTAGCTCCAACAGATGCAACACTCTAAACGCAAATGCGGAACAAGGAAACGATCTATTTTTTAGAGTCTGAGTTCAGAAACTGTGAGATCGAAATGAGAGAAGCGGTACAAGAGCTCCGATCTGCTGCGGTCGGCGTCAGACTTTTATGCTATTGATCTTGCGATAGACTGCCACGTCATATCTGTAAGATTTTAGAAGTAAATATGAAATATTGTATGAATGACGGCAGCGCCCCCAATCGATTCAAGTTATTGTTTTTTTTTTTCAACGGGTTAATTTAATTAATGAGGTAATTACAAAAAACTTTACGGACTTTAAATTTTAAATATATAACCATACAAGCTAATATAACAACGATAAACAAATGTGTATAATAAAAATCTTGATTAAAACCGTATCCATTATAAAACCATAACGTTTGTATGGCTTACGGCTTTGTACTATTATACATACATCTCAGACAAAACACACACTACAGAGTTTCTCTGGTCGAAAATCACTCACTAAGAAAAAAAACACCATGATTTGGACCTTTTTCAAACTGCAATTCTTCTGACGCAGAATGAAACAACCGAGGAACAGAAGCCTTCGCAAAAGATGAAAGGCATAGAGAGCAAAACAAAGTGAATATATATATGACAAGCGTGTCTCTGTGTGTGTGTGTTTAAAGCTGAGGATTGCGTCTCATTGAACCTCTATGCATCTCTTCACTACTTGAAGCAGAAGGATTTAAGCCATACTCACTTGTTGCACCGTACTCACTGCTTTGATACTCTTTAGTCTCTAACGCCAATTTCCTTATTTTTTTCATGTCTGCACTGTACGAGCTCGCGTCATACTCGGAGCTCAAGCTTCCGGGGCTCAAATACGAGTTCTGTCCTCCTCTTCCTCCTTCGCTTAGATCCTCCATTGATACATCTCCTTCTAGCGCTCGTACAATCTTTCATTTCATATATACATGTTCCAAGATCATCAGCAATGTTGAACTGATAACAAAATAATTAACAAGTGTTTCAGCTTTTCCGAACCTGGCTCATTTTAGGTCGTCTTCTTGCTGAGTGTCTGATCGCTGCAGCTGCACAAGAAGCCATTCGAGCCATCTCTTGTTGATTGTAGTTTGTCTCTAGACGCGTATCTGCTAATTGGCTGTAATCTCCATCTTGAGCTGCTTTCAAGCACAGAGGCCTTGCCTGCAAAACAAATGGTAACATTAGTTTTTTTTTTTAGCTTTTGCAAGTGTTTTGGGTACTAGACGAGTAAACCGACTTACCCAATCTACCAAACTGTCTTCCATTTCTCCAGTTAGATCCACTGGAGGTCGTCCGGTTATGAGCTCAAGAAGCATTACTCCAAATGAGAAAACATCAGATTTGTCGGATAACTTTCCGCTTGACGCATACTCTGGAGCTAAATATCTGAATTTAAAAACAAAATGACATAGGAAACAGAGTGAATAAGTGCGCTAGAAGGAAATGAACTAAGACAGTTCAAAGCACTTACCCGAATGTTCCCATGACCCGAGTGGAGACATGAGTATAGTTGTCTTGAGACAGTTTAGCTAATCCAAAATCTGCAACCTGTGTATATATACACAGTAGATTGATGAACATATTTCAATAATACAAAAATGTGTATTATACAAAGTTTTAGCAGTACAAGGGTCAATATATATACCTTGGTTTCAAAACTGAAATCAAGAAGAATGTTTGCAGCTTTGATATCTCTATGGATAATGCGAGGATGACCTACCATTGATGTAAATATATACAATCTTTAGTTTCTTATAGAGAGCTTGAGATAGAAACTATATCGGTGTGGGATAAAGATTTTCTTACAGTCTTCGTGCAAATATGCAAGACCTCTAGCTGATCCCAATGCAATCTTCACTCGTATAGGCCAATCCAAAACTGGACGACCCTTTCCTGAAATTTCAGTCAAGTTATTTATAAAAGAGAAGCCATACTTAATAAAGTGATAACTCAAGCAAATATTCTGTTAGATGAATGTACCATGAAGATGGAATTCAAGAGTGTTATTAGGTAGAAACTCGTAAACCAGTAGCCTTTGACCACCAGAGATGCAATATCCAACAAGAGAGACGAGATGACGATGATGGACACGACTAATGATCTCAACCTCTGCTTGAAACTCGCGTTCTCCTTGTCCGCTTCCAACTTTAAGACTCTTCACTGCAACTTCTTTGCCACTAGGCAAAACCCCTTTATGAACATACCCAAATCCTCCTTGTCCTAGCAAATTCGACTGAGAGAAACCTTCTGTTGCAATGGACAGTTCATCGTATGTGAATGTGCTTTGGTTGTGACCAAGAGTCACAGCTGGAGGCGACGGTGTAGCACCGGTTCGACCGGTTAAATGGGAACTGTCACTATGAGGACCAGACACAGGTTGCTGTGGGCCCCAATTTCCACCTCCTTGGGCAGCCATATTCACCACATGATCTTGAGGTGTTCCATTGTTGTTGTAATAACCACCATTACCTACACTAAGCAACAACTCCTTTAGCTTTTAAAGCCTATCATTTAAACCACTAGACTATGATCGTTGTGAAACATTATTAATAGATAAGTTTACTATACACACCATTAGCCTACAAGTCCCGGTCGTTCTAAAGGCTTATCTATTGTTTAATTACATTAATTGTGTTAAAACATTTGGTTACCATTGGGTGCTCCAAAGGGACTGTTATTGTAGTAGTGCATGTGATTGACTTGAGGAGATTGTTTCTTCTTCTTCTTGTTGCAACAGATGCAAATAAGCACTAGGAGTAGAAGCAATAACCCTGCTCCTGCGAGGACTCCAATAATCAACCCGATGTTGGCTTGTTGATGATGTTCCCCTGGTGCTAATGATGGGTCTGAATTTCCACTAGTACGAGGAGGGCTTATTGACCGAGGCGGTGAAGGTGAGCCACCGTCGCTGGAATTTCTATTTCCTGATGGAGGGGACGGTGTGGAACCGTCTCTGTTGTTGCCGCCACTGGTTCTATTACGGTCATCATTGGCACCAGGAGAAGGAGGAGATGGTCTTTGGGAAGGAGGGGAAGGAGGTGATTGGGTCGACGGTGCTTGAGGTGGTGCCGGTGGCGTTACCGGAGTTGAGCCTTCAGGAGAAGGTGGAGATGGATTCTCTGGGGTCTGCGGTGGCGGATTACCTGCAGCCGGCGGAGAAGATGAAGATGATGGAGGAGGTGAAGTTTCCTGGCTCGGTGGTGCAGGCGGCGGTGAAGAAGCAGAGCCATTGTTATTTGGCGGAGGAGCAGAATCCGGGGACGGTGTCGTTGAAGCAGGAGGAGCTGGCGGGGATGTCCCGTTTGACGGCGAACCTGAACCTGAACCTGCACTAGGGGTTTCCGGGGCAGGAGGTGAATTCTCCGGCGAGTCAGCCATTATGATGTCTTTTTCTCGGTGAAAGGTTTCTCAACGGCGGAGAAACCTTCTCCCCGGTGATCCTCGACGCAACAGCCTTGTTTTCCAAGCAAAACGAATAGCTTATGCGATCCGAAAACTTAGTATATGGAGAAATTAATAGTACCTGGTGAAGAGATGATCGTTCGAAAGAGAGAGAGAAACTGGAATCGTGATGGTTTCTCTTTTGGGTTTGGAGAAATAGCTTCTCCTACGAATGAGGAGATTTCTTCTGACAAAAGGAAATGTTTAACTATAATTAGGAGCGAAGCTTCTCCTTCCTCTCTCTTTCTCTACCATCTATCATCTATATTTGCTCTTTCAAAAAAACCGTACTCTCTCTAATTTGGCTTCTACTACTTTTGCATGTGTGCCGTTGTAGTTTCATGTATCACTGGGACCATACCGGTTTACGGAAATAATCCAATTTCGGTTTGAGATTGGAGATACTTTGGATAGATTAAAATGGAAACCAAGTGCGAGTGCGCGTACCCACCAAGCCTTCTTTGAAATAAAAACAATAAATCAAACAAACATTTGGCGGGAGTTAGCAAACGGCGAGACGAGAGGGAGAGAATGTTTAGCTCATAATGTCGGTCAACGGCCACAAGCAAAAGTTATTGGACTTTTCATAATACTTAAAAATGGTAACAGCTGCCTGTGACACATGAAAACTCTCCAAAAGATCCGGTCGGACACAGAAGTAGCCAAAGAGGCTCCAACTTCGTTTCACCACGTAAATTATTATCGGACACTCTTTACTACATGTACGCGTTTGTGTATAACCATAAATCATAAAACATTCCCACCTTTTGCGGAATCATACATCTCTGCTCAACGTTACAATTCATTGAAGTTTAAAGAACCATAAATAAAACACATTCACAGATCTCCATATGTTCCATTTGACAGTTACATTAAACATTAATTGATGGGTCTAAAACCCCTAACTAACTTCGTCTCCTACATAACTCCGATAAATTTCCAGAAAATAAACCAAGCTCAAAGATTGAAGCCGCAAAAGGTGGGATGATGTACCTGGGCTTACAAATTGAACATCAAGAGCTACCCCGCGAATCTGAACACTATCATGTGGAACCCACTAAACCGAAGAAACATTGTCTGAACCTGGAGGTGGATCTGAGCTCCCGCTCACTGCTGTAGCAGCTACAAGTGAACCAGGAACAGAGAATGATGATGTACCCGGAGGCCTTGGCATTGGTGGCCGTGGAAAGGCCATGCCCATGGGAGGTCTTTGAGCCACATTAGCAAAATTTGCAGCGATTCTGTTTGCTGGTAATGATGCTTTTGAGGACATTGAAGGTGGGACACCAAGTCGAGCCGCTATGATCTGTGCCCTTTCATGGTATAGCCGTTGCCTTGACCTTTCTAATTGCTCTCTTACCCTCGCTGTCAAGCTTTCAGCGTCGTTGAAGATAGATAGCTTTGCTTCTAGTTTATGTAACTGCTTAGGCATACAAAAACCATATTATTATGTTATAACTCCTGAACTATACGGCACTATCAAAGGTGCAGACACTTAAACGATATTTTACCTGCTTCTCTATCAATGATCCAGAAAGTTGTCGGATTTGATCTTCTTCTAGCTTCGCAAGATGCTTTGCCTTTACTGCTGCAGCTGAGAGAGCAGAGATAGCTGCGCGCTTAAGCTTATCAGTGTTATGCTTGTCTTTCTTCCCTTCAAAAACATCCTTCTCTTTATTTGCTTCTTTCTTTGGATTTTCACCTGCAAACAATGTTTAAACAACAAACCAATAAGATATAAAAGAATCATGCAATGCAGGTCCAGTTTCTAATGTGACAGAGAAAGAGAGACAACCACCTGTTCCATTTTCCGGTACAGAAGCTGATACAATGGGCTTCTCTGCAACAGACGTGTCTGGCATACTAAGAACATCTTTTGCACCCTCCTTAGCCTGTTCAACCTCCTCTCTGGCTGTTTTGACCATATCTTGAGGATCCTCGGACTGCAATGTATCCTTCATCTCCACATCTTTTGATGCTTCTGGCTGAGAAGTATCTGCAGCTGCCTGGGAGACAGTTGCGTGAGACGCGTCTTTATTTTCACTAGAAAGCTTATCTTCATCCTTTGAAGGTTCTTCGAGCTCCTTCCCTGAACATTTGTCCTGCGATGTACAAATTATATGCGGTGGTTTCTCTGAATTTTCAATTGCGCCTGAATTACTAGATCTTCTTTGTCCTTCGGCATCTGGATTTTTATCAGAATTTTCAGTTCGGGAACCAGGTTGCTTTTCTTCGGAGACTGAATCCTGCTTTTCTTTGCCTGGATCAGTATCTGTCATTTCCCTATCAGCTGACTTCAAGGAGACATCTTCTGCTTTCTGGCTTTTTTCTTCTGGCTGCTCTTCTTTGTGGGCACTATCATCTTTCCCCACAGCATCCACACTGCAAATGTCTTGCTAGTTTCAGATTTAACCAATATCTTCAAAATATTGAGCGCACAACAAAAACACAGAATTGAAAAACATTATCGGATATTCAAATAAATGTGAAACCTCTTTGATCCAGTTAAATCCTTCTTGTTGTCTGGTGGATCTTCGAGAACAAAACAATGTCTTGTGGCAAGCAACATTCCAGAATTGCTATTAAGAGATTTTATGGAAGCCCGGGCTGAAGCAGTAGCAACGTCAGATCCCGCCAATCTCACCAGAAAGGCTGCCTATAGAGAAAAGAACCTTGCAGGATCAGAAAGGGAAGAAGGTGCACATATGAATTAAAATAATCTCGTCTCAATCCCCATTGCAGCAAATTTTCTGTTTTACATCACAACTTACCAGTCCCATGACAGGATTTCCTAAATCAGCAAAGGATAAAGAAGCTTCAGGTGTGATGGGATAACCAACATCTTCAAAAGCTTCAGTCAGAGCTTTCAGAGCAATGTTTTCATCAGCCTCATCTTTACATTTCTCATCAATGACGGTTTCTACCTTCGGCGTTTTCTGGTCGGCTTCCATTTCATTAGTTTCTTCACTCGCATCTCCAGGCTTTGAAGATTCCTGAGGAACGTTTCCTTCATTGTCTTCTTCTTTTTCTGGAGCTTCCTTCACAGTTTCAACTTCATCAACACGACTCTTATTCTCTGTCTCTTCAGGTGCATCTTTTAGAACAGATTTATCATCTTTAGACACAGCTAAATCTGCAGTGTCTTTTGTACTTGGATCTTTGTGGTCAATTTGATCAAGAAATGCATCCTCGATTGGCATTTGAAGAAAATGAAGCATACACTGAGCTTTTGTTTTTGTAGCAACATGCTCTGCAATCTCATTCCAATTTTCCTTGAAAATTTCTAAAGCTTCAAGGAGAAGAAGAGTCTCTTGATCAGTCCACTTCCCACTACCAACGCCAGGAGCCTCAGCAGGCTCCATTAGTATAAAGTCGGAAGATGACATATCTGAGCTGAACTTGCCACTGTTAAAGCATTCCGTACACAAGTCAAAATCTGCCTGTCAAAAACTCAATATTAGCATATAAATTTTTAAATATGTATCAAAGAAAATAAGGAGAAAGAATGAATATTGCCACAAAGAGTAAGATGATAGTACAGGGTCATAGCTAAATTCTGTATTCCATTCTATCTCAGATATCATTTTACTAGGACGGAACGAAAATAAAGTAAAAATGACAAAACACCTGCTTCGGGCAGTGGTAGCGCTTGCGAGAGCAATCAGCTGAACAGGAGTTGCAGTGATATTCGACCGCTGGACCCTCTTGCTTCAGCAAGTCATCAGCAGCCATCGGATCTGGGAACAACCCTGATGGCGTAGCCTGTGCTGTGAGACGAGGCTTGTGAACAAGAGCAGGGCAAGCCTCATCTGCTTGAAATCGATATAAACTGTCAAGCAAAGCCTCCTTATCCCCTGAAGCAGCATCATGATCAGCAGCAGTAGAACTAGCGTCTGCTGATGGGAATGGGTGAAAATTAATTAATCCCCAGTAGTCCAAGAACTCCATCACCTCTTGCTTCGCTTCCGAGTCACCAACCTCGAGTTCTGTTAAGTCTTTTACTTCTATTTGAGTGTTTGGATCGGAATGAAACTTCCTCATGATCCAGTCCCGTATTTCCTTGTATACTTCAGAAGTGCGACCCTCCAACTTGCCGTTAAAGAAAGAGGGCAGTGAACGCTCTTCAAGCGGGTGAATTTTTTCCCATGAGAACCACCCTGCAAAAAGTTTCAGTACATGATCCCTTATTACAAACTGTTCTTTTTAAAAATCGAAATAATATAGACAACAAGCTGCGAAGATTGAACCACAATAAAAATGAGAACATATTACATGCTAGCTCAATGTTAACACAAGATAAGGACTAGGAGCATCAATTCATCTCCTGTTGCTCTCTCAAATGAAATTCTACATGATTAGCATGCTCATTTCACTGTTCAATATCCCATAGCAAGGAGAGCCAAAATCTAATTGTTAACACTATGGACCCAACCAACACAGGACGAAATGGAAGAATTCCTGAGATTCTTTACTTAGCCTACTATGGAAAGTCTTTGGAATAAAAAATTTTAAAATTGGCAAAGCAAAACAGTGACAAATGTAAAACAAATCAACAAATTGATTAAAGACCCAACCAACAGAGAGAAGAACGAACCGCAATGATTAGGCACCACATGAACATTGGTGTCGCGAGATCTAATAGCTTCGAAATCAGCTTCGATCTTAGCCTCGAGGGCCTCCCACTCACGGATCGCCTTGTTCCGCTCTTCCTCCTCCTTGGGCTTGTCGCCTTCAGCACCCGCGGCGGCGTTCAACAGCTCCGACTTAACCCCAGCCGCAGACGGCATGTTGCTCGGTGCCTGTCGAGCTCTGGTTAAAGGCCCGTTGTGTACCGGAGAGAAAGACGCCAGCATCGCCTTCTCGCGCGTCAACATCCGCTTCGACGACGTGGACGAGGAATTCGAGTTCCCCAGGGCATTCGCTTTTCTTTTCAAAGCTCCGGCGCGCCGCCGTGTCGCCGGCTCAGATGCCGGAGAATCTCCAGAGCTACCAGCGGAAGCTAGGGTTCCACCATCGCGTCGTTTCTCCTCCATCTCAAGAGACGGCACCAAATCTTCGTCTCAGTGTCTTTGGCTTTGCTTATGCACAGACAGAGAGACTACAAGAGTACCATTTTTTCTCTCTGGCTTTTCCCAAAAACGTTGCTATTCCCAATCCCAATTTTGCTTCCCCTTCTCACCGTTTTTTCTGCATTTTCACTTTGTTTGGGGTTTTTCTTGCCATTTTTATTTTGTTTTGGGTGTCGATTCAGCAAATTCTATGTTTTTCAGGGACAAAACTGAAAAACACATGTTGAAATTGGCACGCCTGCAAAGCGTTTCATTCGGTTTTACTTCGGTCTAAATCAAATTACTCTCAATTTATCCTTCCGGTTCGACGGATAATGTGGTTTGCTCCGAATTAAACTTTCGGTTTTAACAGATTTGGGGTTATTTTGAGGTTGAACAAGGAGAAACCAAACTATATCATTTTACATAAATAATGGCGTATATACCATAGTTTATATATATATATATATATGGATTTGCGGGTCAGACTTTACAAGAAAATAGATTGCATTTCTTATTTTGTTTATCTTTTGAATAGAGTGGACTGATTGATTCCTTCTTGGAAGAACTAGTGAATCTATCGTACAACCGCAATAGAGTACGATGAAAGTTCTTTATATTTTATTTTTCTTTCTTTTTTAAATTCAATATCGGTGAATTCTTTTGTTGAAAAATCATGTAATTAGTTCTTATGTTTTTAAAGCGTTTTTTTAAAGAAAAAACTTTTACTCTTAAATGCCCCCATGAACGGAAAAACATCTTATAGCAAGAAGATTGCATAACTCATAAATGCCCATGAATGGAAGACTGCGCGACCAAAATTTTCCTACAAGGTTATTCTAATTAATATGTACAAAACTTAAAAAAATCTTTTTTTGAGCAAAACAAAACTTAAAAATCTTGGTGCAAGAAGTTTTCGAAATTGGTTCCTTTCAGTGTGGTTTGGACCTCTTCCCAATTCTGTACATGTTGTGACAATGAACCTCGATGAATCTTCACTTGCCGACTCTTTAACTCACGTTTTGGGACCTTTAGAAACTCCTGTACATCGTCTAGTCTCTGCAGTCAAAAAAAAAAAAATCATCTTCAAACATAAGAAAAGAACAATCACTGACTTAATCTAAATTTTAATAAGGAAAAGTAATAATCACCATGCGGTTCTCGACAACATCTTCGTAGTAGAGAAGGATATGCCGAGTGGTATTAAAGTAAGCCAATGCTTTCAAGGTCATTTCTTGAATCTGCTTCAGCTCTGTCATCAAAAGTGTTGTGTTGATCATTGGCTTGTAACCCGCCAATATCTCAGCCTCTTTGGGTGAATGGACGTGAGACTTGTGAGTCCCGTTTAATAGCTTTGCATCTCTGTCATAAGAGTTTGCGAGTACTGATATCATACGGCGCAACAGGTTTCTCCTGAAGAGGAAAATTGCAGAGACGCCTCGGGTTTTGAAGTATTCTACTATCTCTTGATGATGTTTCATTAGACCCTGCAATGTTCACAATGCAAAATCCATCATAAGATATAGGAATTGCCTTGGGATGACGTTTCTGTGAATAGACCAGATCTTCCACAGTTCCATCTCTATCAGTTCGTTAACTACGTACTACATGAAACCGTGTTCTTCGGTTATAATGATCAGATAAGAAGGAAACACCAGCTTTCTTCAGTTCACTCCAACATCAAATCACACACATGAACCATAAATCTAAACTTTTATTCAGGCCAATTTCTTCAACATCAACAATACCGCAGTGAAGCTCCCTAAATCGAATTTGTCTATTTTACAAATGATATTAACTCAAAAAATGAAATTTCATAATTTTGCCTACTACGTGAGGAGCACTGAGGAAAAAAAGAATGTGACTCAAAACTACGAGTCTACGACCTTATCTTTCTTTGAAACCGTTCCCCTGCAATGTTTTTATTAACTTTACAACTACAGTGCAGTTCTCCTAAAGCAAACACATTTCTTTCTCAAATTTGACACAAACACTGCAGCTGTTATCTAGAAAACAGAACCAGATCCTATCATTTTGAACTCCCAAATAGTTACTTAGTAATAACCAACAGTGACCAAAGGATGGGTGGAATTTAGCAATCTTTTTGTGCATGCACTTAAATGGAAACAGAGCAGAGTCGAATGTACAAATCGAATCATAGAGTAAGAAACACTACAGATATGTCACAATGTCCGGCAAAGATCAGTGACTTTGATTGTTCAGATACTTTACCTGATTAAGCATCCACTTGAAGCCAACAGCGGAAGTGCATTCATTCTTAGAGGCACTACTCAACCAGTCTAGATTATAGACTTTGTCAAGTGTCTCAAAAATGGTCGAAACATTGGCCCTCCTATCTTTCACAGAAAATATCTCACCATTGGAACTTATGTCAGTATGATTGTTCAATAAAGTCTCAAACCAGCCACTACCAGATCTCTGCATCGAGATAATCGCAAAGTACCTAACCGGTTGGCATGAACATTCATCCCTAGATCATTCAAAACCCACAAAAAAATCACTGATAGCGTAGCAGAACCAAGAATCATAGAGTTTGAAACCTTAATAAAAAGCTCTTATTGTAGTTACCTGTTATACGTCTTTGGTTTAGGGTAATGCACAAAAGGAATGTCCCATGGTTCGATGTTAGGCTCAGGACAAGGCCTCTGAAAGACTTCAACGTTCAAGAAAGCATAGTTTGGGGTGACTCCAATTTGCTTGAGACAAATGGAGCAAATGTACACAGCGCATGTCATTACAAAGAAGAGAACGACCATTCTTAGTACAAGTGAGGATTTTTTAGGAAGCTTCATGCCAAAACTATCCTGAAGAAAGAAAAAAAAGGAACAATACATTTAAGTCCTCGTGTTTAATTAGCTTTGTTGTAGTTGTTGTTTGAGTCAACTAGAAACAAAAAAATGGGTACCATTGATTTTATCTGTAGAATAATCAACGAAAATCTTTTGTTTTTTTTATTAATACGCCAGACTCAGATGGCTCAAAGAATCAATTTTTATAAATTAAAGGAATATGAGAATACTAGGAGCTGCGATTGAAACTACTGGACAGATGAGACCAGTCACAAGCAGATTAATAAAACTAAACACAGCGTAAAATATAAAAGCCACACACAACGAAATGTACCTTGGGGAGGAAAGAAGGATCGTCCGCCATGGCTGCCTCAATAGAGAGAGAGAGAGAGATGAGAGATCAGAAAGGAACAGAGCAAAAAGACATTGAATTTTTCAGACACCCTCTGATAGAGAGAAAAAGAAAAAAAAGAGTATTTTTATTAATGAAAAAACTTTGTTTTAGAGAAAAACGCAATGATTAGAGAAGCCCGAGACCGTTGTTTTTCTCCTTTTTCTGTTCGCTTGAATTTGGGTTGCTTCGAATTCACGGATAATCGAATTATCAACATTAAAATCTGCTATTTAAATTTAATTTTCGTTTACAGAATTTGCAGAGGAGAAAACAAAAAAAGATAAATGATGGAAATTACAGGAAGAGCAGAGCGTGAACTCCGAGACGAACACGAACAGGTCAAGCTTAATTACGACATCGTTTTTGCTGACATGCACACCGTGCTTCACAGTCACCACTCACTCACCACTGTGGTTGCTTCCTTTTAATTATTAAATAAATAAAAAATACTCAGTCCCAAATCTTTTTTGGTTATTTTTATAATACAAGTTTAATTCGTCTGACAGTCTGTACTTTTCCCTCAGTTTGACTTGTGATTTTCTTTTCAGTTTAGTCGATTCTTGTGTTATTAAGCTTATACTATATATTAACTTAATCCATGCGTTTAGTTTCTTCAGTACTAACTAGTTATACGGAACCTTTCCATTTCCAAAAAAAATAAAAACATTATGGTATCAATATAAATGTTTTCCACAGTCCATACGCGCGCTAGTATAGTATTTTCAGGTCCCCTCAGAAACCGACCATTCAGATTCAAGAACATGTAATGAGTTTATATCTCGATGTAACATGAACATGTAGGGGGATTTTGGTTATTGGCAGTTCCAACCGGGATGGTTTTCGGAGAACCACCAAACCATCATCGTCATTTCAGCAACCTTTTGCAACTCTCTTTTACTAGGATCTTTGATAAGGATTTATTGAGCTATATTGGCAAAGTGAATAATAAGAGATATATACTCGATTGGCCAACTCTAACTTTCTTACGTATTTGCTAATATATCTCTAAAATACTCGACTGCGTATACACATAGCTCTTACATTAGCGATGCATCACTAAGACTACTCATCATCTCATATACATAAGTTAGAAACTTATACGTCTTTATAGAAGATCGATACACATAATTTGGCACACACAAAAAAAATCACCTTCCAGAAGGAAATTGAGTTGAGGAGGGTGTAGGGAAGTCTCTTACACTACATTGCTTGAATGACCATACGTTACCTCAGAAGTCCATACATACGAGATTTTTTTTTTGTCCATAGATAAGAGATTTGAAACGAGTTTTCACCGACCCGTCGTTTTTGTTNTTTTAGTTGAGGGCCTTGAGGTCCAGGAATATGTGTTTTTTTTTTTTTTTGTCACTTTCAACATTGGTTTTGTCTAATGATGGCAAGTAGAAATAAGTTCAATGTTAATTTGGTCAAATAAGTCTGAACTTACGGAATACAAAAGAGCGTTTAAAATGTTGGGAATGCTCGGTGTAACTAAATCGCATCTTCGAGATATTTTTGTCAATTCTAATTTAAAGATTGGGTCTATGAAATTAAAGTTCGAAATAAACTCGAAATCGCCATTAATTTTTTCCCGAAGCTTATGAAAAAGAGAACATTGGAAACACAAAACAAGAAATTCTTCAACCGCAAACAATTTTTACATCGGCGAGGAACAGTGAAGAAGTGAAAAAAAAAAAAAAAAGGGAGAGAAAACACATTACAGATCAAATTAGCAATGCATAAGGCCCTACGAAGAGAAGAAGCCCAAAAACAGAATACACAAACAAATCAGGAGAAGGTCATTGTGTAGTTGTTGAATTGCTTCTAATGGTGATAAAAAGAACTTCTCTTCTGATCTTTCTTTGACTTCACGAATCCTAAGCCTAATCTCTCTCTCCACCAACCACTCGACCCTTTTGATTTGCTTCTCGGTGAATCATCGTCTTCTTCGCTGAGTTCTTCCCTCAAAGTTGACATTCTCTTCGTCGTGTTGACTTCTTCCTTGAGAGGTAAGATCATGCCATCGAAGAAGATTTCATCTGCTGTGGTCATGGAGAAGTTCTTGACACCGAACTCAAAATCATCTGACGACACTGGTGCCTCCTTGTACTTGATCATGTCGTTCGTAGTAGCTGCGAAACCGCTGGAGAACGATATCCTTGGCTCTGCGTATGCACTGTACTGATGATGTGGCTTCATGTTTGAACACTCCATTTTTGTCTTCTCTCTCTGTCGATCTATCTTTATTTGATTTTCTACTGTATTTCTTGCAGTCTCTATTGGTAAAATGGATGTATTTATATGATACATGTTGGATCAATATACTTCCTTTTTATACATATATAATAGGGATAGATAATACTTTATTATCGTGTCTGATGTCACACACACACAAAGGGACGAAAGTGTTGTCTCTTGGAGGTTAGAGATCTAAGATTAGATTCTTAATTGATTTAAGTTATCTTCAATAATAACTAGTATAACCCATTTTCGGGATCAACAGCGGGGAAAAGTTAATGGATCAATGCTAATAGTCTCTTGATTAACAAGAAGAGCCATTTATGATCACGAAAAACAATACTACTTCTATTTAATTGTTGGAAGATGAAACCCAAAATTAACGCAAAGGGATGTTTTGAGCACATGTACGTTTAATCTTATGCACATGCATTTTTTTCAAAAAAAAAATTATCATGCAATTTCTGAGAAATTTCCCAATCTCAGTTGTTTTGTGCTTCGAATAGAAATGTGGATAAAAATAGTAATACTTTGATGGCTATCCAAAGTCTCGAAAGGTTACACAAAAATTATTTGTTTAAAACATAAAATTATATAGAATATAGGGATATCCTTATAAGTTTATTATCAGATAAACTGGAGTCTGAGTAATTAACAGTTAATTAATATGTATAGTTATACACATCTCAAAAGACCATGCATGTGGTAATGATAGCTGTTTATTGGCTAATGCACACAGTAAGTACTAATATGAGTTCCCACGCAACTGGGTTTCCGACATGTTAACAGTAATTACACACACACGTTGCCACTCAATCCTCACTCCAACAACCAGGAAAACCCATTTTTAAATTAAAGAAAACAGAAAATACTAGTATATGATTAACCGTACATTACTTGTTGTAACTATTTATCAAGTACTCCTACATTGTTTTGCTATCTCCTAACTCTTAAAATTGAATGTAATAGATAGCTGGAAACTAAAAGCCTAGGTAATTAATCTGATGTACATTAAAGTAATACTAATCCCCTATATATATTTATCCTATATGACGTCTGCTTGGGTAGAGTAATGAATATATATGAGAGTGTGTCTCTCCTGTGGTCTCCCATATAGTGAACAAAAGTTGTCTATTGCAGTCGCAGTTCACAAAATTTTGAGAAGTTTTTGTCTTCTTGTGATGATTAATTATGCAAGAAAGCGCATTATTATAACGTAACAAAAACAGAGGCTCGACGTACAAGGTCGGATCTTGGATTTCACTTGTTCTTATGTGAAATTTAAAATAAATAATAATAAAAAGAAGGTTCGGTGAACTTCGTGCTGCTTTCGGCTTCCATTTCACCAAAAACAGCGTAAACTAGAAAATGTCGGTGTTTTCTTCGTACGAAGCAAGTGATGATTCTAGTTAGGGGTGGCTCATGGCTGGATGGGTAAAACTAATCCGAAAATATCCAGCTCAATTTTTTGTGCATGGAATTGTTTTTTATAAGAGAATCAGAATCTGGAATACCCGATCTTCTTATATACGGGCGGTACTTGAAATCTACGTATCCTCTGTCATAAGATTTTTGGGGAATACCGATAATGGCATTGGAAATTTAATGTTTAGAAGGCTTTGTGCACTACTTAAATGTCTATATATATTTTTTATTTTGGTTTGGTCGTTCTGGCTGTATGTTTTTTTCTTCTTTTTTTGGACTTCATGATCATGATTCATGAGGTTGTTATTAATGTGACCGATCGTTTGGCTATATGTTCGTATATTGGATAATATATATCTACATGTGTATGTATAGTATATCGTGATAAATATGTTGCTTTGGTACCATTAGATAGTTTTTTTTGTTGTTGTTGATAAAGGGCATTTTCTGGTTTAATTCATATAGTTAGTTTCATAAAAAAAAATATGTGAATTGGAAATTATCAAAAACATTAAAATTCAAAATGTAAAAGCTAAAAACTAAACTAAAAACCAAGTAAACAATCAGGCCCCATCTTATCTTCTATTCTATATCCGTTTTCTATAGTAGTGTGGTCCATGTATTATTATGTAGATAGCAAAATACATTATATAATAACTTTCAGACAAAATATAGCGTAAAGAGCGCCTGTAGCTCAGTGGATAGAGCGTCTGTTTCCTAAGCAGAAAGTCGAAGGTTCGACCCCTTCCTGGCGCGTTTTTATATTTAGTAGTCTCCCTTTTTGTTTTTTTTTTTCAAAAAAAATATTTTATTTTATATTTCATTAATTTAATGAAGAGAAGAGAAGGGTTTATGTTTTTGTATTGACTCGCCGGATCTGTGTCTCGAATCCCGGCGGTGTAAAACCCTAATATTCCTCCCTAGTTTTGGCCGCCGACTTAGGATATGAAGGTCTTCCATCTCGACGGTGAAAACACTCTCTCTGTTTCTCTCTTCTCCGATGTCACCAACTCCAAGTACTCTCTCTCTCTCTCTCTCTCGATTTTCTAGTTTTTGTTTTTGTTTGCCCTATATGAATTAGTATACTCATGGATTCTCACCGGAAATTAAGTCTGAAAGTTAGTCAGATACTTATGTTTAGCTATAACCTCTTTATCTTCCTTGTTTTTGCTTTCAAATTCTCAATTTTTTTTTTATGAGTTGTATTGGTGAGAATCCGGAACAAACATTTTGGGAGTTTATTGTGTTCAGGGAGCTCTTGAGTTCGATGCTAGATGGAAGTCTGAAGCTGGAAGTCTCATTTCTTAATGCATTACTTGTAAGATCAGATACCAGTATGACGATTCTAAAACGGTTTAGATTTCTTCGTCTTATTATTAACGAATTGTACGATCAGATACCAGACGTTTTCCCTCTCTTAGCTGCCGCTCAGAAAGCACTTGTCTCCAAGTCACGCGATTCGTTATCAACCAGAACTCTTCATTCCGAGCTCGTCTACAATTACTCTGGATCTAAACATGTAAGATACAAACTTTGCTTGTGGTGGTTCTTAAACTCTTCTTGCCTACTCCTGACACAAGTGTGTCTAGATTGTAGCTCTTGTGACAGTTAATTGTTTGTTGAGAGAGTCTCTCATTAATTTTCTCTAGTTTGGTGAACTGTATAATAAGAAAAGCAATTTCTTAACTTCTCTGATGTTGTTGTTCGGTTCTTCCTGCAACTAGATTACAGAATCATTGAAACGATGTGGGATTTCCGAAAGCTCTACTTACATTTTAGCTGCCCGGTTCAATGCTTCTCCCGTTGAGGTCAAAATCTCTTCAACCTTCTAAGAATCCATGTTATTGCTTTTTTTTTTGTTTTGTTTATATCACCCGTGACATGTTTTGAGATCAAAACCAGATGGAGGAGGTCTCGAAATTGATCAACGGGAAGGAAATTGATTTGGAGGAGTTAAAGACGCAAGCAAATCAAGCCCATATATTAAAGGTAATGTTTTGGTTACGGACTCTGTTAAATCCTTTTTTCGTCTGCATCTTATGTTTATAGAAGTAATCGTGCGACATTGACTCTTTCAGCATTACAAGATAACTAGCCAAGAACTCGGGATTTCCTCTCTCGGAGATGCCATTGTTTGCCGGATCGCTGCACGCGACGCTTTGTAAAAGAACAGATATTTCTTTGTTTCTTCCTTTCGTCACCAAATATAGTTTTTTTTCTCTGTTATAACTAAATTTTGACACTTCGTTTTGTAATTCTTTGCATCCTTTTAAACCCGAAATTATGTTTCTTAGCCTCTTTATATCGTGCCCTCGGATAGTTCTTACTCAATTTCTTATAATAATACGAATATATAATTGACGAATAACACAAAACTGAGAGACTAGTAATTACAAGTCCTTTGTCCAGTATATTCAAAACCAACCATGAATCAAGCCGAGCCATTGTCACTCTCTTCTTGCACTCAACTATAAAAATACGCCAACAAGAAAGAGCTCAACTTATGTGAACCAAGCAGGTAATTACACCTTTGTAATCCCTTCCTCCTAAACACTAGTGGCAACTCTTTTACTGAGAAGAATCAAATATTATCACTGGAACATATCAGCAATAGTGTTTCCTGAATCCGAAGAATCTCCATTCCCAAAATCCATCACCATCTTCAAATATTCCTCCATATCACAATCTCCTGCTTCTCCTCCACGCCACTGCTCTGCTTCAACAGAATCCGCTGCGCTCGCGCTCGCACTTGCATTCGTTCCTATATCGTCAGCTGCGACAGGGGAAGAAGTAGATGAAGTGTAATCCACAAAGGGGAAGTTGAGTTTAGCCCGTGGCCCACGGAATCCAATAGCTGCTCGATCGTAGGCTCGAGCAGCGTCCTCAGCAGTTTCGAAAGTGCCGAGCCAGACACGTGTCGCTCTCTTGGGGTCTCTGATCTCAGCTGCAAATTTTCCCCAAGGTCTCTGCCTCACTCCTCTGTATCCGTTCTTCTTGTTCTTCCTCTTCCTTATTTTCCCGCCTTCCGCTTTCTTCGCCGTCGTCGCCACTGGGCTCTCTCTTCTACTAGTAATCCCTTCTTCTTCTTCCTCTTCTACTTCTATTACTTGCTTTCTCTTTTCCACTCTCTGATTTGGCGCGAAAAAGTAGTTGCAGCCGAGACAACCATCGATCCTGCACACTTGGCAAGTGTCGGAATCCGACCGAGGCATTCCCGCGCTTATCACTGTGCTGTCGCTGGAGAAACCCTGATACGGCGCCGTTTCGTTTTCCCCTGAAATGACGTGTTGCAAGGCGGAGACTATGACCGAGAGTTCTTGCTCCGGTGACAACTGCTCCTTCTGATATGGATACCGGGTCCGGCTCAAATCGCTCTCTGAAACTGGAGCTCCAGCGAAGTCGGGTCTGTTGTTAGGATAATGCATTGGCGATTAATTCGATTTTTGGATTCTTTTTTTTTTTTGGTCGACTCTGTTCAAGCACCTGGGTGATGATGAAAAGATTTGTTTTTTTTTTGGTTTGCTGTTGTGTTTGGGGAAACTGAAAGTGGAAAGAAGCTCTTTATATATGCGGTTCCGTGTTTTCAAATAAATGTCTATGTGGATTTGTCAGTTGCCAACTGGCACGCTCTTCAGACACGGGCTCGTTTTGTGATTTGTTTTTTTGGAAACACGTGCGCTATTTTCTCTCGAATATTTTGATGGCGAAAATGACGTTTTTATTTTATATTTCTTTTTGGGATGATTTTATATGACAATGCCAAATTTTTAAACATAAAGTATTGAATCATTATCATCATATGTGACGCTTTTAAGAAAGCGCATTTTCTGATTTGTTATTTAATTGTTATAGCGCTTATGTTCGTTTTCACACAGTTTACATTTTAATTTAAACATGTTTAATGGGGGTATACGTAATCGATTGGCTTTGAATAAATCACGTGCTATTTTTTAACTTATTATTTCGGCTCTATTTGAGCAATTTGTCTTCAAATTTATCCCTTGTAGATATCAATTTGCCTTTCTAGATGACTAGATCCATCGTCTCAAAACTCAAAAAGCATATCTATCTTTTTGTCTTTTTATACTCTTAAGTCTTAACGCTAGTACTTCGAATCAATCCAACAACATTTTTGTAAGTAATACCAATAGACATGTGTAACATTACAATAACATTGTGTTTCACACGATGGTAAATTTGACTCCTCTGAATTTTTCTTTCTTCAAAACTATTCATTTTAATAGCACATATAAAAACAATCGCAGTGGACTTTGCTCAAAATATATGTTCCGAACGGACTATAATTTATCAAATTGCTTCTTTTTTTTTCTCGGTTCAAACTGTTTTTCTTTAAAAATTATGATTCAACGACACAAATTTTTTCATCATTAATTTTAAATAGTTTTATTAAAAAATTTATATTGGAAATGAAATGAGACCTGAGATTCGAAATTAACACCTCTTGCCTTTATGGAAAAAGTGTTACATGTAGAGCTAGGAGCTCTGGGTCAGATACTCAGATGAGACCTAATTTGCTATGTTAAAGACACCGATTAATTCACTATACTCATGTTTAACCCCCACGTATTATATATTATCCATTCCAAAATGAAATATAAAAGATGTCCTATAAAAGTCATCGTCTCTAAAGAGTTTCACACGTCAGAATAAAATATATTCAAATCAAACAATACATAAAAATATGAGTAAATATATCTGCTGTCAATTAACTTCGGGTTAAATGTTCATAAATTAAACTTAATATTATGGACTGTGGATATAGAGGTTGTACAACATTATCAAAATGAGCTCCACGCATTGTCACCAATATTTGACATCTGCATTTACTGTCTCTTTCAAACCATAGTCGTACATTATTTCCGTCCAACTTTTTAGTTAATATAATTGATTTATTGTACTAGTGTTTGTATATATGGTTTTTCAAGAGCTCTCTACAGAAAAAGAGGAAAAATCATATGCAAACAATTAGATGTTTGTAAGTTTACATTTGGAGTTATACTAATTACCATACTTTTCTGTAAAAGAACAATGAGAAAGAAGAACATATCATTATTAATTTATCGCATATACGTTAAAATCGACGTTTAATAAGATAGGGTAGAATATGAGAAATTAAACTAACGTGAGACAAAATGACCTTTATTTGGATAATTTGTTTTATTAGCTTAGAAAATGATGAAAATAAATTAAGGAGGAGAAAGTTAAATTAAGAGAAGAAAAACACGAGAGGAAAAATTAGTTAACTTGTCAAAGGCGAGGAATAAATGCGAAGGTTTGACTCTTTCTCACTGATCTCAGATATTTCAATGATTTAGAAGTTGAAGTGTTGGCCAAAAATAAAAAGAAAAAAGAAGAGAAGTAGAAGTAGAAGCGGATATCATCATGATGCTGAGCTGGCATGTGGATTCACTAAGCTCTTACGTCACTCTCTCACAGTGTTGACCTTTCTTCTCGACGCTGACCCACCACGTATTGGCTTTCTAGACTCTCTTCTCGCTGACCTTTGATTATTATTTCTCTTCATGGTCTTTGACTTTGTCTTCTAGCCAATTATAGAACACACACGTCATGACTCTTATGGATATCATAGAGGCAAACCAATATATACTGTACTTTACTGTAAAGCTGTATGAAGAAAAATTACTGTCTATTAATATACTTTTTTTCTTAATCTATAAATAGTATCTCGGGTAAAATTATTAAAATATAATTCTATTTATCAACGTTTCGATACACACAGCAAGTTTTACTAGACCCTGATATCGAGCAAATATTCTGAAAAATATTTCATATTTGTAATCTGTTCAATTTTAACTGAATATTTAATTTTATTATTCGATTTGATTTAAAATTATTTTTCTTCTTTTTTCTAAATCTTTTATTTTCAATCTTTTAAAACTAGAAATGAAATTAGTAATTTATTAAAAAAATCAAAATTTTATGGATAAAACTAGATTTACATTATTATAAATTATAATCCTCCAATTGTTTTCTTTAAAGTATAATGGAATCATTTTGGTTCAGTCTAAATTTTTTAACCAGTCTCTCAAATAAATTAAAAATTTCAAAAACATATAATAATACATAAATATTAAAAATTAGATAAATAAGCCATCAATAAAGTTGTTTGAAAATATGCTGTTAAAATAATTTTTATATAAAATTCTTATTAATGCTATTGGGATACATCTATATTTAATAATTTATTATCTTATTGTAAATTATAAAATTCATTATATCAATAATTTTTGCAGTAGTTCTATTGTCTTATGAAAATATAGATCTGAGGATTCCATCTAAATTTGCCTCTTATGGCAGAGATTCATGTCTAATGATTATTGTATATATACCAAATTAAATATATAATAAAAATTTATCTTTATTAATCTATATAAATATATTTTTTTATATTTAAACATTAAAACATTAATGAATATTTTGTCAAAACCATTGAATTAAAGAAATTTTCATATTATGCATATATTTAGAAGATTTTAAGTTTTAAATATATATATTTATAGTTGACAAATCTCAAATAATATAATAGGTCCAAGAAAATAAAATGATTGAAAAATATTCAATCTCTTTTGTTTTTTGTTAATGCGGGAAAGCAGATTAAAATTCATTTTAGAATTCAACTTTTTTTTTATTCATTAAATCCATCTCCATAAAATCTGTAAAAGAAAAAAGATTATATCCATACTCATCTGCGGATCCATAATATAAAATATATTAACTTATACGTATCACATATTTAAAATACATTGATTTATGTTTGCCATGCATTTTAAAAATATCAATTGATATTCATGGTGTAATGAATTTAATAAACAGGTTTTGTGGGTAATAAATCAAATTCTCAACTCTATTTTTTGTAACATCAATTTTTTTTTTTTAAGATAAAATACCGATTTATACTAATTTTGTGTGTTTTTATTTATATGATATTATATATATATATATATATATAATTACAGATATACTAATATGATCTACATCTGGGTTAGAGTAGATGTGTCGTCTTTCTAAAAAATAGTATTCCTTCTATTTTAAAATAAGTAATTTTTAAGATATTTGTATACAAATTAAACAATTACATAAATTTATAATTTTTTAAGTTTTTTTATACTAAAAATTTATTTATTATCTAATTCAACCAATAAAAAAAGATAATATAATACTATTGGTAAAAAAAAGTAAAAAAAAATTAAAATGTTATATTGAAAAGGTAAAAAATCAATTAAAATGACACAATTTTTTTGATTTAAAAGATCATTTATTTTGAAATAGAAAGATTATTTATAATTTATTATGTTTTTAAATGATTGAATTTTACTATATTTACTCTACTGTATAAAATTATGGATATAATTATCTGGATTTATCCAATATAAACGGATTGAATCGTTTTAGTTTTTTACAACCAGTGATCTTGGACGGAGAGATATCAGCAATTTTACAACGCACTATCCAATAACAATAATTAGCCTTTGGGATTTGACCAACAAAAAAGAATAGGCTGTGGGATTTAACGTTTTCTACAAACCTTTTGTTGCTATTAATGTTGTTCTTTTTTTTTGCTATTAATGTTTTTATGTTCACAGTTAACTTCTAAGCATTTAATGTTCCGAAGGTTAAGGCATCATTATTTTCTTCTGTTCAAGACCTTCAGGTGCATGAGCCGAAATATTGACAATAACGTCGACAAATTATTCAAAGTTTTTGAGAACTGTGTTTAAAGGAAAAAAAAATAGCTTCAATGGTTTTTACAATGTATACACCTTTTGCGTGTGTTAATAACGTATAAGAATACGTATAACGGTATGTCTCAATGTATGCGAGTATGTGATTTAAAGTTATGACGGCAGGCTGCGATATGCCGATACAATTTAAGTAAGAAAAGTTAAATTATTAAACACAGGGAAAATAGGAGTAAAAGCATTAGCCAGTAGCCACCAAAGGCATAGAGGCACGTTGAGCACGTGCAGAAAATAACTGGAACACGTTTTTTGCGCTGACCAATGTTTTCCTTCACTATCTCGCCGCGTCATAACTTTTTTCACTTTATATCCGCTTAATTTAGTATTTTCTCCTTCCACTAACCAGTTAGATTCTATGGATTACTACTAAACACTGATACATACTACGATATACCTATGACATTTAATTGATAACGGCCGATCACCAACTTTTGTTTCCTTTTACTTTTTTTTCCTACTTTCTTATGTTTATTTTCATTGCCTATGAATAATTCATCAACTCTAATTTATTAATTAATTATAAATAAATATCTCAGACTTGAGCCGTCCATTTCATATAAAGGGACGAATAATAGTTTATGACTTTATGTGGATCGAGTAGATGCAATTAGGGTAAAAACAAGAGAACTGAATATGATTGTCCGTTTTATATTTAAAAGGAAAACTATTCAATTCCCACTTAGATCATACAAGGATTTTGAAGATAGCAAATATCTTCTGAAACTTGCATGTATTCAAGAAAATTGAGAAATTGGAATTATGTAAATCATAATTACACTATATAGGTCAAGGATTAGAAACAGAGACATCATCAAGAAAAAGCTGTGGCACCTTAAACAATCCTCCAAATTTTGCTTATAATTTTTCTTTAAAAGCTTGAAAGCTTCCGGTTTTAGATTGGAGCTGGAACAAGCTTCATAAATAGTTAATCTCTACCACGAGACTTTGATCCATCAAAGGTTTTCACTGAGATGAGACATGAGATACATCTTGATTAGCAATGCTTTCATGTCTTTGTCCTTGCACGAATTAGCCATGTATCTACAAACTAAACGATGTTTCAAATTGAATATGTTACAGACTCACAGCCATTGGTTATCCTAACTATATATATATATATATATATATATATATATATATATATATATATATATATATATATATATATATATATATATATATATATATATATATATATATATATATATATATATATATATATATATATATATATATATATATATATATATATATATATATATATATATATATATATATATATATATATATATATATATATATATATATATATATATATATATATATATATATATATATATATATATATATATATATATATATATATATATATATATAGCTTTTGCAGTTCATGTCAAACTCCAAAGCAAAAATATCGGAGGAGAATTAACTCTCAAAGATCAAACGTAAGCACTCTTAAAAGAAGATCAAACGTACATGGCAGTACTTAATATGGCTAATGATTTTACTCCGATCCTAAAATATATACTGCAGGCATATAACCTTTCCTCTACGTATTTTATCACATCCGACGAGGAAGAGTTTCCAGATTTTCCCGACAGATAAGAAGATCTTATACGTAAGAATTCAGAAAAGAGAAAGTTTCATAGATGCTGCATATACCTCTTGCTAATTAGGAAAAACATCTAGATGGAAAACAGATTCCTTGAGTTCAAAGTTTCATTCGTTACTAGGTAATGGATATATAAAAATATCTGCTGCTACACTCAAAAACATTTAAGGAAATCATAACTGCCGTCTGTATCATAACTGCCGTCTGCACTAGTAGACGACAAGAAACTAAAAGGACAAATTCTTACAATCGACCTGTGCAGGTTCTCACCTAGTACTAATGATGTTTACAGATCTTTTTGCCGGATGATATGAATTCTAATGGCGTAAACCACATTCCCCTTGCGTAAGAGCTCACACAAGATGCCATCTCCTTTCTTCAAATGGTTCCTCTCGCATATTCGGATCCACCTTTTGATACACACACGCTGATCTTTCCAGTTTGCTGTTTTCGCTTGAAGCTTCCCGTCTCTGTGATTGTCTATGTAGTTAACCCAGTCTTGGAACTTCAAACAATAGTCTTTCACTAGTTGTGCATGAACCAACTGCATTAGACATAAACGTTGATTAAATAACTTGAGAGCTGCAATTTATTAAGAAAAGCAATTGCAATTCTTACCAGCTCAAATTTCCTATTCTTCACGTTTGTCTCAAAATACACGTTCTTTGGATCATCCAAATACTTCTCCGGATCTTTGATCCTCTTCAACGTTACTGCAAAAATACCAAAGAAGAAAACATTTCTATATAAGCATCACACAAATTAATGACCTAGAGAGTTAAGTGATGAGACTAAGCTTAAGTAGAGTTACCTCTCTCCCTCTTTTGTTTTGGCGGTTCCACAGAACCAGAAATCTCACTAGTTGTATCCACATCTTCTGTTAATTCGGACTTTCCTGGAAAACCTCAAGACACAAAACCATTTTACATAAATCCGCACAACTGATCAAAGTGGTGAAAGCTAATGTATCTTACCTTTTTTCTTCGAATTTTTCACTTTTGGTCTGACATTACCGGTGCTTGCGTCTTCTTCGCAATCTGGAGCATAAGAACTGTCACTGTCGGAGCTCTCTTCAACATCCAAGCGATCAAAAGATTCAATGTAATCACTGTCACTGTCTTCATTAGAAGACTCCACAACTTTCTTCTTTCCTGGAAAAGATCTCAACAAACAAAACAGGTTTGTCTACATCAAGCAATCACATCAAACAACCCAAGAATTACTGATGAAAAGAGTTGACAATGTGGTTAACCTTTGTTTATGCTTCTTGGGATTGTTTTGTCCACCTTGAATTCAGAACAAGTGTCTGTGTCTCTATCTGTATCAACACTGTCTTCTTCCACATCAGAGTCCTCCACAACTTCCATTTTCGACTTTCCTGTAAAAATGAACAAGAGAAGAAAATAGCTTGTGTATATAAAGCAATCACATACAGAAGCCTAGGGAAGGAAAACAAAGCCAAGAATGTGGTTAAACCTTTGCTCTTGCTTCTCAGGATTGTATTGGCCATCTCGGATTCAGGACAGGTATTTGTTTCTTTGCTGCTTACAGACCAAACACTGTCTTCTTCGACATCCTCCACTCTGTCTTCTTCGACATCCTCCACTTCAGTGGCAGCTCTAGTCTCTTTACAAGCATCAAGGCCATAGATGCTGATCTCGAAAATGCGGTCTCCATTATACACAAAGGTCAGAAAGTCTCCGTCGCTAACAAATTTGGCCCATCCTTGTCCAAAATACACCTCATCTCGCTTCCTCTTCATCTCGACTTTCCAAAAGCACCCGCCAGTTCCTTGCAGAATCGCCGTTTTGGGCAAAATGCTTGGAAGTTCGTCGTAGTAGGATTGAGGAATCAGCTGGTCAAGACAAGCACTCAAGAGATAAGCAACGACACAACACAACACAGAGTCTTTAAAATGCAACTCAGAAGGAAACCTCTAATTACTGCGGAGGCTATCCACAAAAAGAAGGTTTGATTATTCGATTAGGAACTTTACGGTGAATTTTTCATTAGCCAGATAAAATCATAAATAGGGACCAATAATAGTAAGCACTAAGCAGACATATATACAAGCTTTAAAAGTAAAACATTTGTATCTATTTATGAACAGATGGTAACCCAAGGAACAAATCTGCGTAAGAATATCATATTAAAACATCTCAAGTGCAATAGTCCATAAATGAAGCTGGTTTATATGTAAAAATAACATCTTTGCTATAACAGAACTAAACATTGAACAACTTTACCATTCAGAGAGTCAGAGGAAAGCAAAAGGGATGAAACAGAGCAAAACCCATGAAAGTCAAACAAACACACACACAAAAAACAGAAAAGAAAAGCTATTTACTTTAACAGTTAAAAAAACCTAAAAATGTAACAGCTTCACTACTCAAAACAGAGGAAAGCAAAGGGGAATAAACAGAGAAAACCCCTAAGAAGATAAGATAATCAGAAGATAAATATCTACACAGAAGCTTCAGATGAAGATTAATCAAAAGAAACAAACGCAAATGACATAGCTGCAGTTTAGGAGTAGTCAAATGAACTAAAACAATGTCAATGCTACGGGAAAGAGAACATATTACCATGGAATCAGAGCTGAAATGTGAGATGAAAACTTTAAAGAAACGCGGACGAGTATCGTCGGCAGCCATTGCTAGAGGATGTTGGAACTGTAAGAGAGAGAGCAGACAGAATCTTCAGGGTAAGGTATGAGAGTGAAAAAGAAATGAGAACAGAGAGAAGAAAGTGTTTCGTGAGGGAAACCAAAAGAGAGAGAGAGAGAGGTGGTGTTTACAATTTGGCCCCGAAACAATTCTCAAAAGCAACCCATAATTCCTACTAAATTACGGTCAAAGAAAGTACTTCTCTATCTCTTCTTTCATCGTTGACTCCATACCGTTACAATCGAACCATCTCTTTCCTTTTTCATTAGCTTTAGTCAGATAAATTACTTCTATTTCTTCCCAATTTTTTGTTTTCTTTTCCTCTGATGTGATAATGTTTCAGAGCCAAACATTTTTTTGTTAATTTAGTTAGGCCTTAATTGGTTTTGTTTTGTTTCCACCGAATTTTATGCATTTATTGTGAATGACTCACATGTACTCATACACATCTACCGAGCCGGTTTGAACAAAGTTACTTCGGAAAACAAATTATATATAGGTGAAATTTGTGTTTTGTCTTGTCTTGGATTGGGGCGAAGAAAGAAACACTCTGAATGTGTTTTCGTTTGTACAGGAATGTCAGATAACTCATCATATACTAACTACTTTTATATATTTCCTGTCCTCTTCTTTTTTTTTTATTTTCCAGGTATCAGGAAACTTTTTCTGGGACGTTTTAATGCACCTCGAATCCTAGATTTATGCGCGTGCTTGGTATATCGATTCATTTCTTCATATATTAATTGATGAAGCATGTGAAAAGATTTACCATTTTCAGAAATTTTCAACTTCTAGTTATATCATATCTTCTTGTTCTTGATTTTAGATATTTGTTTTTGTAGTACCATGATAAAGCATTTTTATTTTTATTTTAGTAAATCTTGTATTGAAAACAAATGGAAGAGTTACAACATCCTAAAATATCAAAAGAAACACTATACTATAGCCTAAGTAACATGTATTTGTCTGAAAACATTCTATAGCCTAAACAAATACATGTTGCTTTACAAACACAATATTTTACCATGTTGGAGCACAATACATGTTATCAAACTATAGAATGTTTGATGTTATCAAACAAATACATGTCACTTCCAAAGCTTTACATATAAGTTTGCTAATCAAATATTGAGTGTCTCCTTCATTAGTTAATACATAATCTATCTCATAATTTGATTAGCAAATTGGAGATATGAGTGCATATATGTGTACTGTACCCTTTGACATTGGTGTTTAAAAGTCTGAATCTCCCAACTTTAATCACTTTATTTTTCCTTTTTCCCCCAGAAAAATCAAATCACATGTGCATGTTTCTTCTCCTACTCGTGCAGATTAACTATAGTACACACACATCATACAAACAATTTTTACATACACAACAGATTATGTATTTTCCAACGACTGAAAGAAAAGGTAAAAATGAATTTCCAATTTTGGAAGAATCAAGAGGATAAGCTGGCCTCGATGCTAGTAGTGGACATCTCTTGGAACATGCTAGTTTCGTCAACATGCCACTTGAGAATCTCTCTCGCATACCTCAATGCATTGTCCACAGTATCACTCTCCAAGCTCACTTGAGAAACAAACAGCTTCGGCCTAAAGGTCCTTCCACGCATCGAAACGGGACCCACAAGTGAGTCAAACAGTCTCTTGAACTGAAACCCGATGTAATGAAAAGCACGCTGAGCCATCGGAGGGTTGTGTCTGCTCGTCTGGTTCTGGCTGATCAACGGGTTGAAGTCTTCGAACCACTCACAGGTTCTTAGAGGAACCTCCTCGATTTTCTCTTCTAGGAGATCGAATTTGGTTAGAACCAGAAGAAACCTTTTGTTAGCTAGGCTCGGGTGAGTCACCATGCTTTCGAAGAGCTGCTTGTTTGCAATCATCTTGTTCACAAGATTCCCGTCACCATCTTCTATGTATTCTCCATAATCTGTTAGTGACACACAGAATATCACCAAGTCAGCGTCTTCAAACATTTCCAGCCATTTCCAGTTTTCTCCAAGGCTTCTCGGTTTTAACCGGATGAGTTGGTACCTAAAAAGAGCGCGCGAGAGAGAGAGAGAGTAAGAGCAACGGTTTTTCATATAGTCGGCATGAAAACAAGTAAAAAGAATAGAACTAACTTCATGTTTAGATCGTGTTGATAATCGATCTCAAGAGAGTTTTCTTGAGCGGTTGATGGGAATGAGAAGTCCACACAAGAGAGTCCTTCCATAGACGAGAGTCCTTCCGCTTGCAATATGTCCATATCAGAAGGATCGTATTCTGATCTCGAGATCTCAAGAATCTGATTAGACAAAAATTTAGGTTAGTCTTCCTTTTTCCCTCTCTAACACAAGTGCAAAGACCTGAAAAAAAAACGTTTATAGAAAGAAAGCATTTGATGCAAACTCACTCGTCCAAGAAAGTAAACAGCGTTTCTGGGAAGTGTATCGCGAAGTCTTTTGTAGGTGGCTTGAATGGCTGGTACTCTCCAGAGATCTGCAACGGTTTGTGCATTCTCGCGGCTTGATGCTGGAAATATTTTCAGGTTTCCTTCTTCCTTTTCTTTCAGAAGCCAATCTGAAAAATGTTTCAGTCTCGGGCTGATTGAGCTAACAGTTTTAGCACTGGTCTCATCTCCCATATTGCCTAAATCACAAGACATCCATCAGCGTCCCTCAATAATCAATTGTTTACTGATGTATATATGTATGTACCGTTCTCTAAATTTACCTGTTTGGTCCGAGGACTGGTTACTATTGTTCATCTCTTCTTCAAATCTTTCGTGTGCCTCAAGAACCATCGCCAGATAAGCATAGAGATTTGTTTGGATTATGACTTTGATTCTTTCACGCTCGTCTGCGGAGAATGGGACTTCATAGAGTGACCTTGCCTGAGACGAAAGAAGTCAATACCAGATTGTCAACTACATGTGAAACATTCGACTGTGTGGCATTAAGATGAATAGCTCACTTGTTTGTAAATCGTAGTGGCGCCACATTTCTCGTCACCAATCAGAAGAAGCTTGTTAAGCATTTTCTGCTTGTATATGGGTTCATCATTTGGTTCTACTGCAGATGAGGTCGGAGGAATTGGCAGGGAGAACACAGCACAAGCAAGCTTAGCTCTTTTCTGAGAAAACATCCATAGTTGTATACGGTTTATATTCATACGTTGTGAACAAGAAAAACCGTGTGCTCGGGAAATCATACCTTATTCCAGATGTTCCCCATGAAACGTTTCTGACCTTCTTCCTGGTAAGTTCCATCTGCATTGACCCAAAAATGAGGCATTCCTTCACACTGCACCCCAACCATCTACATCAAAGCAAAGAGGCACTCAGTTTCACATGATAAGTTAGAGGAGAAAAAACAATATCACTAATGCTTAAGGTTGTCCAGTCAAAGAACCTTGAGCATCATGAGCTCACTCTTGGTTATTTCCCGGTTATTAATGAAAATCTCAGTGTCACCATTGCTTGCTTCCTTCTTGATGTTACCTCCTATGTTCATGTGAGGACTTATAATCTGGCAAGGTTTCTCCCCGACCTGTAATAAATACATGAACCTCCGATTCAGCTGACTATTCAAGATATAAGCCCGAGAACAAATACAAATATATAAAGCAAAAAGTTCTACCTTTCCCCAATAGCCAGCAACCTTATCATACCAATAGTCTCCGGGTTTAAGCTTTTTGGGTGGATTTTGACAAGTTTGCAGCATGAAAAGCTCTTCCTCATCTAAAGGCTTGCCATTGACAGCGATAAGCCGCGAAGGCAACTGATTCGCCTTGCAGGAGATCTCGGCTTGCATGGCTTGCTGAAGTTCTGAATCCGTGAGAAGACGCTTCAGCATTCTTGAACACTTGCCGAGACTCCCTCTCTTGGACTCATCGATTCTGACACCAATGCAAGTCTGGCACTTTCTTCCTTCGGGCATCGCACCCATGGCTCTTCGTACACAGTTGTAACAATATTTGGCATCGCAGACAATGCAGACTTCCTTCTCAGTAAACCTGTTCCCCGTCATGCATCGGTAACACGACCCTCTTTTACCTTTCCTTTCCGCTTTAGGCATTGCAGGTATACTTTCCCCATCAGAAAGGTAAGAGCTTTCATCACACTCACTACCCTGACTTGGTACAGCGAATCTCACACGATTTCCATTTCCGCCATCCGCGTCTACTCCATTGGAATACTCCTCACCATCCGATTCCACATACGAAGAAGCTCTTACATCATCAAATGTATCCTCTCTTACTTGTGCGGATGATACTGATGATGGTGATGGTGATAAAGGTAGCTCAGCCGAACTTTTGGCTTCTTCTGCTACATCCAGCCTCTTTGATGATGATGACGACGACGACGACGATGAGCCAGAAACCACATGATGAGGCCTCAAAACCACACTAGGACTAGCTGCAGAAACAACCAAACCGTTCTTCTTATCGGATCCAGACTCAGGTGGTTTCTTGGTAATTCTATTACCCCTAACGAGAGGTTGGACGACAGGGTAAGAGATAACACTGGACAAAGAAGAAAACGAAACGGGAAGAGCCGTAGGGATCTCATCAACTTGGACAGGACTAGCTCGTGGTATATTAGCAATATGAGGACCTTCATACACGTCAGCGAATGAATAATCAATTTGAAAACTATTACTAGCTTCATCACCATCGTCACTATCGTGATTATCCCTGCTAGGAATCGGTGATGGCAAAGGTAAAAACTTTCTCAAAACAGTAGCCATCTTCTTACCAAATTCAGCACAGACACACACACACACAAAAAACCCCTAATTCCTAAAATTGCCTAAATCGGAAACTATTTAATCCCAGCAATAATATGAATACTGTCCAAAGAGAATTAAGACAAAAGACCGAAAGCCATTAGTGTCTTAAATAACCCAATTAATCAATCACAGACCGCGTGAGCCCAAACAAATATATAGAATTGATTACAGAAAGCTTCTTTTAGCTTTAGGGATTTTTTTAAGATGCAAAGAGGAAGAGGTTTTTTCCGGGAAAGTGGCGACAGGAGAAAAAAGATAGAATTTTGGGGGAAAGGAGTTGCAGGAGTGAACAAAAAGAAGAAAGACAGATGGTTGGATCGTCTTCCCTCTCACTAGTAAATGACGAATACTGGACAAAAGATGAAGACTTTCTCTTTTGTTTTTTCCTTTCCAAAAGAAAATTGAAAGTTATTTTCCGGGAAAATTCTCGCCGTCAACGCGGGTTGGGAGTTGAAAACGATGCGTTGCGGAAGGCGTTGAGAGGGTCAAAGAGAGGGCAATTTCGTAAAACTGTCTTCATTTTTAATAAATCATCCTCTTCGATTAACCGGAATTGCGCGGACCGGATGAGTGATTCGGCTGTGGAATTCCGGTTTAGTGATTTATTTATCACGAAATTAGAAATTCAGAATCTAAATTTTGGAATATGAGTTGTTGTTCACTATGGTCCCTTACGTTACGAATCTGAAATTCCAAACAAAAAACGAAACAAAACTATTCTTTCCAATTATTGTTGTAGTTTGGTTTTTTACCCAGTGCATAAAACTTTATGTGACTAGTAGTGCGTATATTAAAAAAAGAGTTCGATTTTTCATTCTCCTAAAGAGAGATTATATCTGTCTAAATGGTAATTGCAGCAAGTTCAGAGATTAATAATTTCTAACGACTTTGGGTGGGTATTTGGTGGTGATACTGATAGGTTACATGTTAATTCAAAAATATTCAGATTAGTTAAAAGATTTACTGCAAAAAACAAAATATTATTGACGGTTAGATTTTATCTTGTTGGCGGGACATTGTCTCGAACACCAGTCACCTTCACTGTAAAACAATTGACAATTAGACATTAATCTTCCACACCACTCACCTTCACCTACAATCTATAACTTTGCACGACAAGATGTTCGTTCTTCATTTGTATAATGTCAGCTATTCTTAACAACAAATTCAAACACATTAATTTAAATAAATTGATTACCATTTCATTCGTGACAAATAGGGCTGTTGGTTCAGTAATCCTGAAACACACATACATATATCTCCATGTCTGGAACAAATGATGATGCATTGAACTTAGTTTACTTGGTGACATTTTATATTTGCTCTCTAAATGAAAAGAAGCACACACAAAATGTAGTAAGATAAGATTTTCCACGAACCTCTTACAATACGTTATCAAGATCTGGTTGGCTGAACAAAAAACCAAATAATTTATCAATATTCGTATATATAATTTAGAAAGACCAATTCTAGCGAAGACAAAACGAATCACCAAAATTCCAAATCATAAAGTTGCAACCACGACATGGAGCAAACAAGGAAACAAGCATGTTTGATTCAGTCTTTCTTCTTGTTACAAATACAGGGAAAAAAATAATAATACAATTTCATTTTTTTATAGATTTTTTCTTTTAGGAAAAAAAAGAAGCAAAACTCATCATTACGTGAAAACCATTAAGCCCACATTGACTCACTCTTAAGCTGACTTGGCTCAAATCTCTTCGTTGACTAGGTCATTAAATTGAAATAAATCCTTCGACTCTTTCCTCGTCGTGAAGACGGTCATCGTGACTGATCGACGACGGCACATTTTCGTAAATAATCACACTATGCTCCGATACACTCCTTTTTTATTTTTATTTTTCCAAATCGCGTGAATTCCACGCGCCACTCCCTTCGTGCGGAGAGGGAGAGCTCTTCCGCCCGGAAGATGCTGCTGGTTCATCCATTTCCCTCCACGTCGCCATCTTCTCCGACACCCGCCAAACTTTTACCGACTTGTCCAAACTTCCGCTGTATATGATCCACTTCCGGTCTCCCTCGGCGACCGTAGACTGAGCTCTTGCTCCTTTACGGCGGCAAGCTCGTTCCTCCTCCACGGCTAGACACTTGACGGGTCCCATGTGTCCCGTCAAAACAGACAGACAGTGATGAGATCCATCGGACGGGTCCCGCCTCCAGACACATATGTTTTTGTCGGCGGAACCACTCAATAACAAGTTCCCCGCCACAGAGAGACATAGCACGGCGGATTTGTGCCCTTTGAGTATTCCGCCCATGAATATACGCTTCGAACGTTCCCAATAGTGCACTATCCCGTCCGAGGAACCGGAATATACCATTGACGACTTCGATTTTACGGCCAATGCCGTGACCGCATTTTCTTGCTTGAGCAAAACTTGAACCAATAAGTGCCTCGTTCCTTTGCCTTGTATCTCACGTTTCCACACTTTAACCGTGCCATCCGCAGATCCCGTGAACACCAAGTCATCGAAACCGGACATTACCGAGTTTATCGCGTCATCGTGCGCATGTATCGATTCCAAACATTTCGAATCCGAGATTCTCCACACTTTGATCGTCCTATCCCAAGAGCTGGAGTACAACAAACCAAGCTCCACGTCCAGGCTAAGACTCGAGACGGCGTCGTTATGCTTCGTTTTCACGGAGTTTCTATTTCGGCGGGCGTCCATGTAATGCTTAGGGTTTACTGAGCTCTTGACCATCGATTTAAACGTCGGCAATGTTCCAACCCGTTTGTGCTTTCCCGGTTTTCTCTTTGAAACCTTCCAAATCCGGATCTTTCCGTCTTGATGGCCGGTAAAGATCCGGTCTCCGAATATCACAATAGCCTTAATGAGCCCACTACTTGATTTAAACCCGGCGTAATCCTTCAAATTCTTCCAAACCCTAATGTTCTTCGAGTCCGAGCCCGTGTAAAGAAGGTCACCAGAAGCGGCTAACGAGTATATATGCCCTTCTTCACGTACAATAGACCCAATGAGGCCATTGGTCTCGAGGACATTGTCATCATTAAAATCCGCAGCCCAAGGTGGCGACACACGGGCCCAAGGCGACATTACGCAAGGAGAACCTTCTCCGCTGGTCGGACCGCTGCTCATGGTCGAGGCCGAGACGCTGCTAAACCGATGGTGAGTTAAGTTGGTGTTGATAATGATGGGATCTTCGGGAGGGAATATTCCGTCGTGGTCAGCTTTCAAGAGATCACCAAATTTAGGCCTCGGTTTGTGACCATTATCGCTAAGCTCATGGCTGAGATTGTGGCGATGGTGATTATTGTTATATGGATCGGTTTGGAGATCAACAACCATGGTACCACCCGTTTCGTTCCTCATCTCTTTCTTCAAATCTTTGTCACAAAAGTCAAATGCTTGATTTAAAAAGAGCGAATGTAATAGAATAATGATAAATTCTCTTCTTACTTTTTTTCTGTATGTTTAGGGGGCTTTTTTTGGTTGTGATACCTATGAATAAGAAAGTTTGAGGGATAATGTGTTTGTAGATTTTGGTTGGCAAAGAGAGACAGAGATTTTTATGGAGATATTGACGGGAAATTGGAGGGTCTAGAGCATATTTGACTTTTTGAGAAGTTTTTTTTTTGTTTTTGTTTTTGTTTTGTCAACGACTCTTGGGGAATTGTTTATGGGTTGCGAGAACTGATTTTATTAATGCACACTTATATACACATACGAAATATCAAAAGACTGGTGATCATTTTGTGATATGTGGCGATGTGCTTCACACGTGGTTGTTACTAGAGGAAGCTTCTATGATTTTTCGAATGGATATTTAAATACTATGAACTATTTTACTTTTTACTTAGAGAAGAGGAGAGAATAGAGAATACGTGTCACTTTACCATTTTGCTATATTTTAAGACACCAATACAATTTATCGAATTCATATTTAAAAAATGATATCTCTATTGTTCTCTGTCTAATGTTAAAGCATATATCTGTTACATTGAATTAGAACATTCTTTGTAAAATGTCTAGAATTCTTATTTTTAAAATGATATCTCTATTGTTCTCTTTCTAATGTTAAAATATAAATATCTATTACATTGAATTAGAACATTCTTTGTAAAATGTATTTGAGGTTCTAGATACATTGGAATATTAGGCACGCAAAGCCGAAAGATACTTAAATCTCCTCCATAGCTCATTTCACATAGCTTTACTGCCTAAACAACCTTTTTTGTTTTTTTTAAAGATAATTAAACGAATGTACCATATAGTCAAGCATTTGTTGTCCTTGTCCCACAAGGCCACAACACTTTATATATCCATATAAATCGTCTGAATATCAAATTATGATTTTAAACAATATTTATATTAAACGACTATATACACCACTTGGTTAGATTAGGCAAATGATTTTAGGCAGGTTTCCACTATTTGTTAATTGTTAACTATTTATGCTTATATCCATTCGGTTGTCTTTTTGCATAGCAAATTGCTCTTTAGTTTCTTCCTACAGAGTTGTATCTTAGGATTAACAACTTAATAATAATGTCTTCAAACTAAAAACAAACAAAAATCGTTTTTATTTACCATCCTTTGTTTCTGTGGGTAGTGGTTTTCCAAGTCGAAACCGTACTAGTAATCATTATGCATCTTCCAAACTCATGGTGATCAAATATGTGCATCTAGCAAAAACAATATTGTACAATCGCAAACATTCACGGAATTCTTTTGTTTATTCTCAGTTGAATTTAACTGCATATCGCAGACTAGTATATATACATAATACATATATACATCTTCTTGTGCACATGCTAGTCCCTGAACAAGTCTGATGTATTTAGTAGGTTCGTAAAAAAAAAAAAACAGATTTTCGTGTTGATATGTCATATAGACTAGATGCCATTTTAGACCAAAAGAAAATACTTAGGTGTGAAGGAAATTTATTTATTGATTAAGCGTGAAGCCCATACTTAGGAAAGTTATCCTGATATTTACATACAGGATAGTGGGGTTTTATTCAAATTTAAAGATGTAATTGGGTAAAAAACAGAGCAAAAAGCTGGGAGTAGCATTACCAACCGTACGGAGCGAACATAACTTCTGAATGATTATTTCTTTGGCCACTCCAAGACGAAACAAAAAGATTCCCCAAATTCTAAAAGCGAACACAAACTCATCATAAGTTCGAATCAATTTCTACTTTCTTCAATACTTTTGTCTTTCACCGTAATTTACTGAACATTATGGGCTTTTTCCTCAAATTATTTGGCGGGGGATCAAATTGTAAATAAATCAAGTCTCATCGTTATTTTGACTCCGCATTCTTTCTACATAAACCATCGTTTACATCTTCTCTGTTCCTAATCGCTCTTTATCTCTACAGAGTTCCAAAGATCTCTGATCACTCAGTACAAATATCACCTGCTGAGTGGTGGATTTAAGTTAACAGTTTTATGCTAATATTTGTACTGAGCAGGTGATCCCAGCGTCTTACTACGATGAGCTACACCCTCTTTTGCCTAAAACGGAGTTTCTTCACGGAACTGGTGGATGCCTCTGGAACGTGGCTATGATAACGAAGCGAGATGAGGTGTATTTTTGGATAAGGATGGGCCAAACAAATCCAACTTTAACGTTTCCAGTCTAGTAGAATCCCTATTAGACCAATTTTTATTCCCATCACAGTTGTATTACCGTACAACACTTGAACTAAACGTTTCTGACTGATTCTGTTGCTTCCACAATTTGGATTGATGGAATAAGAAGGATAATATATGGAGAGGTAAACACTGATCTATTGAATTAACGACTAGAACAACTCTCTTGCATTTCATGTTTACATCTCAGAGGCATTGAGGAGCAACGGAGATCATAGGCTGAATCAGAGATCTATATATTAGAACTTTAGAAGTCTAGAACAAGTTGTATAAAACCCAAAAAAACTATAAGAAATAAAAATAATAATTAGTCAGTCATGACTCGCGAATCTTTAGGAGATATAATCAAACCTTTTTTTGCTATGTCGTATCATTTGGACAAAACAAAAACAAAAAAAGGATTTGAGTTGAGCTTCAGTTCAGTTTTGGTCGATGAAATCAGCTGGCAAGTTCAAGTCCAATAAAGTGACTTTGCTGTTTATGAAATTTCCTTCTTTTCTGGGACGTTTCTGTGAAGAAGAGCAAACGATGTCTTCCGAGTTCCTTGATCCTGAAGCTCGCTCAGGCCTCGATGTCTCTCCTGTATAAAGAATATTATAGCTCATTAGTATTCGATTCGTTGGTTCATGACTAGAAATGTTATGATCACACAATTAGCCGAGGCTTAATTACCGCTTGTACCACTACTATCCAGAGGTTGGGATTTGTCAGCACCTTTGGAAGTCCAAGAAGCATAAAACTCAGCTGCTTGTTCGATCCCCTTTGAACTGTAAGGTGCGATGTTGTGGATGCCACATTGGAGAGGACCGAGCAAGTCATTCTCAATGCACTCGTACATTTTCTTGCAGAGGCTATCGACGGCAACCGACAAGTTGATGACATGAATCCTTATATCCATGACTTTGTCATCACTAAAGTCATCAAAGGGCTCCTCTAAGAACTGGGAAAGTTTCTCAACATTACCCTCGAGTTGCTGCTGCTGATCCTCAAACAGATTCTTCTTAATCTCTCTCTCCTTAGGGCCCAACTCATCTTTGAACAGCTCCTCGCCAAACATGTAATATGCGAAAGCATACGAATACGAAAGAATCCGTCTCGATCTGAATAACCGGTTGAGTCCATTGGTGACCCAGCTGAAGTCTTTAAGCTTCAGCTCCTTCTTTTCTGACTTTGACACTTTCTCAAGGATTGTCTTCCTAAGTTTATCTTCCAGCTTTGATGAATCCGTATGTGCTTTGTACCGGTGATGATAATGTGTATACCTATTTAAATCCCTTTTCGCTCTTTCCATCTGCCTTTCTTTGTCATCTTCGTACCGACCACAACTATGACCAGAGATACTCCTATAAGTGTGGTCACTTCCAGTAGCTCCACCACATAGCCAACTGTACAAAATAGGAAACCAAACATGAGACAATCCAACCGTTTGACATTTGCTCGTCTCAAAGCATACAAAGGCAAACGTAAAGCAGATAAAGAGAGACGAAATACGGCTAGATTTCTTACCAGAAATATTGCCCACAAATACACCTTACGAGATTGCATCCACCATTCTTTTCCACAGGTTTGTAACATTTTGGACAGAGCTTTGTGTGCACGGTTATCCAGTTAACCGTCTCCGACTCATCTCGACACTTCTTTCTCCATAGCTCCCACATCAAACAAGAGCAAGGAGAGTGGGCTTGACACATACAACTGAAACAGAACTGAAGACCACAGGAACATTCGACTTCGCACAGCTTGTCATCCTCAGCTCGTATTGCATTCCCACAATGGGGAGTGCTTGGACACCACTTGACCATCTTGTTGTCTTCGATGTATGACTCAAGAAGGAAACGATCAAACTTCTCAGCTAGATCTGGACGCTTTTTACTGACAAGATTCCTGACAGAATCTTCATCACAAATAGCATTGCATTTATGAGCCATGCATCTAATCCTTTTGCTCTGACCTTCATTAATCTGCACAGTAAAATGCTCCGTCCAACCTAAACCAAGCAAAGAGGTGCGTTAAAATCATACATCTACCATTGCGATAAGAAAAAAAAACAAACCTAAAAATTCTGGGAACAAGGACTCTCACAATCGTTGCAAAAGCAATGGCCACAGTCCATTCCCGTCATCTGATCACCAGGTACATCCTCAATGCAGACATCACAACTCATCGACGAAGAGCAAGGAAAGGAAGAGTTGCCATATTGACAGTCGAAGACAGTTACACCAGCTGCAGAGAACAAGCTGTCCTTTCCTTTCTCAACAAAAACAGCAAACAGCTTCTCCACATCCCACTGGTAATGAATGAGAAGAGTCCGGGCATGGTGCTCCTTAATCGATAACAATTCCATCACCCTTAGCAAATCTTCTCTCTGCAACAACAGAGGAAACAAGAACAATTCAAAACCAATCCAAAAATAAACGTTGGAGAAGAATCATCTTTGCTCAGTTTTACCTGTGCTGCCAGAAGCGATTCCTGCGTGATGACCTGCCAACAGAAAAAAAAACGGTTGATAAATGTAATCAGACAATTCCTGGGCTTTGTTAAAACAGAACACGATACTTGTAAAAAACAAGTCTTTGAATCACGTAATTGCCACACAATTGAATAGTTTCATACTGATTTAGTAAAACTACAGTTCCCAAATCCGTAAGAGAGAAAGACAACCCTAATTTCAAACAGAGAAGAACAGACCAATTTCCCAATAAAAATTGGAGATTTCATAATCTGAGACAAAAGGATTGAGCTTTTGAAGAAAAACAAGACAATTCAGGTTTTCAATCCACAATTGCAATGAAATCATCGAAATTCAATTTCAAAAAAGTTCAAATTTTTTTCTTATAACAGACACAAATAAAACAAATCAGATAGAAAAGAAAACCTGAGTGGTTGATTTTTTAGAAGAGACAGGCTGAAAATCGGAATCGTCGTTATCAATCCCGTCGAGAGACTCCTGATCGGAGGAGTAATAGCAATCGTCTTCCTCTGCGGTGTAATAATCATCCATCGTTTCACAATTATGAATTTTTTATTAATTAAGTTTTATGAGAAGAATTCAAGGAAGGTCGCGGAGGTGATCATAGAGACGATATAAAGGTTTAAACTTTGCCGGCGAGATCACAAAGAAGTTCCGGTGAAAAAGGGAGAGTAGTAAGCTAGAGAGAAGAGGAAGAGAGCCGAATCGCACCAAGATTCCTCTCTCTCTCACTTCACGCCTTTTATGTTAAACGATATACTTATGCGACGTCGTCCTTTTGTTCACCAGTCATATTTCAAGAATGCTCTGAATTTGAGTTTCTTTTTCTCCTTTTTTGGCAATCAAATTGAATGATATGGAAAGTGTTTTTTAATCAATAAATAAATAAATAGGAAAGTTATTAATAACATGAAATCAATCATATTACTATATTTTGTATTTTTGTGGACCAACCAATTATCATTTTGTTTCCAGTTTATTGACTATACAATACATATACGACTTGGTAGAACGGGTTTTGATTTTTATATTCAGTTTTTTAATTGGGTTTCTTAGATTTTTAAATTTTCAAAACTTTGAAGTCAAAACAAAAAAAGTGAATCTACAAATAAAAATCAGTTTGTTAGGATTTTAGTTTCAAAATCAGATTAGATTTAGTTTATTTTATGAAACTATTGTATTTATGTTTATCTTCAATTTTTAATTTTGAAACTACGATATTATTTAATTTATAGTAATTTTTGTTATAAAAATTTCTCGTGGCACATGTACATAATTTTATGTGGATCAGTTTCAATTGACAGATGTCTTAATTGTATTTTGTTCAAACTGATTTTAGGGGAAAATTACAAATTTGCCAAATAAATTATGAACCATTCTTTAAATCATCCTTCTTTACTTTGTCTTTAGATCACAAATATTGATTAATAAAATTACAATTACAAATCAAAATAGAAAGAACATTACACATCGAACAACTAATCTTACGTTGCTCTGGTGCTAATCCTCGTCATCTTCGATGTTTGTTCGGAAGAGGTAGTCTTCGCCTTCAAGTTCATCTTGATACATGTTTATTGATGGATCACTGCATTTCTCATCTTCTTTCTCATCATTACGTCTCTTTCCCTGACAAACAAACAAAAATGTGGGGTTGTTTGTGAACATCACAAGTTAAAAGTATGCAACCCAACATCTACTATAAAAAAATCACAAGTTTGATCTGAGAGAAGGTAAATCAAACTTATGTTTTTGACTATCCTGTTTAGGTCAGTTTCAAACAATATGGAGGCTTAAATCGTAATCAACTACAATCTCTATAAAAATGCCTAATATTTGATCGGGAAGCATACTAAAACCCTTCTTGATCAGATTTCAGATCTTAAATTTCATCTTTGGATCACATACAGTTGGATTCAGTTCAACTGGAACGAGGTTTTGTGATTCACACCAATCAGCATTTATTACTCCACGTTAGGAAGAAAATAACTTGAGACAGAGCTGAATTTGTTTTGGCAATAGGCAAGACTTGTGACTAAGAGCTTGTGGAAATTAACTAAAGAGCTACGCTAAATGATAATAGAAAGAGAGAACAAAAGCTAATCCTTAAAAGCAAAGATTCTTTGAGCACTTACCTTTCTTAAGATATGGAAGAAATAATGGAAGCCATCGCCAAAAGTGTTGTACTCCACGGACCAACTAAACTTGGGATCCATAAACAAAGGACGCCTGAAATGTGGCTGCATAATAAGAAAAATAAAAAAGAGGGTATTTTAGAGCTGATAAGTGAGCAAATGCGAGATTACGATATATCAGACATCCTCTTTTAATACCTGGCCAAAAGTAATGGAAATGAAAATCCCGTCTGGTTTCAAAACCCGGTGAACTCCATCAAGAGTTGCCATGACTTTGCTAACGGTTTCTTGACGGGGATTCCACGGATCACCAGCATCCACAAACAGTACATCCTTCACGAAATTACAGAAAAAACGAGCAAATGATGAGCGTTAAAAGTCAATGAAGTATACACTTCCAAGCCACATTGGCAAAACTTAAGTCCTAAACAAACAATGGATTGAAAGGAAACTTAGCTCAATTAAAGGGTTTTACCATGGTCCCTTTCTCAATAACCACATCAAAACACTCGCTGTTAAATGGGAGGTCTAGCATGTCAGCTTGCACCACTTTTATTTCTGAATATATCAACGTCTCAAGTCAAATATAAACACGTCCAGTGTAAGATCCAATGAACTTTTGCTTTAACCAGCAAATTTAACCAGCAAATACAAAGCAGAAGAGACAAATGAAGTTCTCAGTTTGTACGCTGAGATTTTAAAAATGCCAACCATAAACTATGACACTATGTTCAGAGTTTGTTTTCTAGAATCAGAAGAAAGAAACAAAATCACTGGTGCCAATGGAAGAAATACTCAAAAACCAAATTACATAAGCTACGCAAAACCTACCTTTGTACCCTTTTGACAGCAATCGACTCTGCATCTTCTCTACCGCAACTGAAGATAAATCAATGCACGTAATATCAACGATCCCATCCTTGTACAGCTCTTCACACAACTGAGAGTTCCCACATCCCAGTTCCAAGACCTTTTATTATACAACAAAGGAAAAAAATATCAAAACCAAAACTTTGCAACAGAATCCAAACTTGAACTACGGGTCTCGACAATCACCCACCAATGTGGGCTTCGAGCGTTACAACGAAGAGATTGAAGCAAAAGAGAGAGGGAAGGAGTGAACGCACGGATGAAGAGATGTTGATGTTGGCTTTAATGAGATGCTGGAAATGAGAGTAGTCTTTTAACCATTCATAGTGTTCCTCCGAAGAGAACCTCTCGTCCCTGCAATTTGTTGGCTACATTCAGAAAGGAAAGAGAGAGAGATTGTTCTAGCTGAATGCAACAAGCTCATACCAGTAGTGAGGATCGAGGTAAGTCAGAGCAGAGGGAGGACCGATGGAATTCTTCTTCGGGTTTGAATTTGGATCCGAATTACCATTGGCGGGTCTAGACTCCATCGCTTGACAGATTTGGTCGATTCTCTCCTGATCCTCCTACCAGCTCCGGCATAAACCCTAAACCCCTTTCACTTTTGGCTTAGTTAACCGAAAAAACAGAAAACAAACTGATTGTGATTATTCATGACATAGAGCTTGGGCTTTGTCATAACATAACGGGCCTTAGGAAAAACGGCCTTAAGCCCATGTGAAGCTATGCGTTTTTTTTATATTATAATTTTCTAATCAACTAACAGCAAATTAATAAATTTTCTAATTAACTAACACCCATGAAAATGACTAGGTGAAGAAGATGACAAGTTTTGAAACAATCTAGAATCCAAATTTATAGTATTCACAATCACACACATGTTTAAGAGTTTAACCCGAAATTTGCGACTGCAAGACTTCACTTTCGTTCCACGGTCTTTGTGGCGTAGGTAATACCAATCAGATTAGACTATTTTCAACCAAAAAAAAGACGAAATCAAATCCCAAAATGAGACTTCAAAGTTCAAACCACAAGTCCACGTGGTTGGTTGCATTTTACACGTATATTTCCGAATAAACTATTTTTCTTTTTTTTTTTTCTGTTCAATTTTCCACATACACATTACATTACATAATTTTTAATTTCAATTTTATCTATTTAAATAGGTCGAGATGAAAATACACGGACCATCCGTTTACAAGTTACAGTCAGCATCGCTGTTTGTCTGAACGTTTTCTCTCTACTCTCTCTCTCTCGCCATGGCTGTCGCGCTCCAGTTTGGCCGATTATGCGTGCGACCGGATACTTTCCTGCTGGAGAACCATCTCTCCGGATCCGGTTCTCTCCGGCGCCGGAAAGCTTTGGCAGTCCGGTGCTCGTCTGGAGATGAGAACACTCCTTCGCCATCCGTGGTGATGGACTCCGATTTCGACGCGAAGACGTTCCGTAAGAACTTGACGAGAAGCGAGAATTACAATCGTAAAGGATTCGGATACAAGGAGGAGACACTCAAGCTCATGAATCGAGAGTACACCAGTAAGTTCCTCGCTCTTTGCTGATTTTACGCTTGCTCTGTTTTTGGTAGTCGAGAAAGTAAGAGCATGATAATCAATTGGTTAATTGAGCTATAAACGGACTTAAAGATTTGGGCTTTGGTTGAGAAAAAGGGGTATGGGCGTGAGAATAATGGATAAGAGTTACGAAAACGACAAGGAGAAATTGAATTGTTCTTTCATTCCTCAGCTCAACTTGGTGTATGTTTTCTTAGAAAATTTCTCAATCCTCTCATGATGAAGACCACAATTATTGTTGGGTTTGGGGCAAGAATCGAACTTGGGAACGCCTAACAAGTACAAGTAGTTGCATCTATGTGGGTTTATAAGAGATTATCATAGTTGTTATGAGGAACAAAAAGGTTTGATTGGATGGTGATTTATATCTTGTTATTGTATTTGACACTCTAAGGTGATATATTGGAGACACTTAAAACAAATGGGTACACATATTCTTGGGGAGATGTTACCGTCAAACTCGCTAAAGCATACGGTTTTTGCTGGGGGGTTGAGCGTGCTGTTCAGATTGCATATGAAGCAAGAAAGCAGTTTCCAGAGGAGAGGCTTTGGATTACTAACGAGATTATTCATAACCCGACGGTCAATAAGGTATCTAGTAGCCACTATGCTCTGAAACCGTGTGATCTTTGAACATCGATGACTTGCCTATCTACTCTTCACCTTGCTATTCTTCTTTTTGTTTAAAAACTTTTGATTTTTTTATGGCAGAGGTTAGAAGAAATGGATGTTAAAATTATTCCCGTTGAGGATTCAAAGAAGCAGTTTGATGTAGTAGATAAAGATGATGTCGTTATCCTTCCTGCGTTTGGAGCTGGTGTTGATGAGATGTATGTTCTAAATGATAAGAAGGTTCAAATTGTCGACACGACTTGTCCTTGGGTGACAAAGGTACATTTCTTCTAGTCGGCCTAGATCCGTGATATTGCTATCATCTCAAATTTCATGCACCAATTCATCTCTAGCCGTAGGTGATTAGTTTCTTCCTTTTTGACGTTTATGGCTCTAAAGGTCTGGAACATGGTTGAGAAGCACAAGAAGGGGGAATACACATCCATAATCCACGGTAAATACAATCATGAAGAGACCATTGCAACTGCATCTTTTGCAGGAAAGTACATCATTGTGAAGAACATGAAAGAGGTATGACTTTTACACTGTCAAATACTTCTGTAAATATGCGTAGAAAGTGTTGCTGATGTGAACCTTATTACTGAGCACAGGCGAATTACGTTTGTGATTACATTCTTGGTGGTGAACTCGATGGATCTAGTTCCACAAAAGAGGAGTTCATGGAGGTAAAGAGATTCTTTCATCAATTTATGTCTTTAGATTGATGTTCTTCTGTACTCATCTCTAGTCGTTGTAATATCTTTGGTGGCGTTGTAGAAATTCAAATATGCTATTTCAAGGGGTTTTGACCCTGACAATGACCTTATCAAAGTCGGTATTGCAAACCAAACAACGATGCTCAAGGGAGAAACAGAGGAGATAGGTTAGTTACTCTAGCGGTGTGCTTTAAAATTACAATCATCTTCTCTCCTTGGAATTTATAGTCGAGTCTCATGCCCAAACAAACCCGCAGGAAAATTACTTGAGAGGACAATGATGCGCAAGTATGGAGTGGAAAACGTAAGCGGACATTTCATCAGCTTCAACACCATATGCGACGCTACTCAAGTACATTCTCCAAAATCTCTAAAGTTTGTTTCTGTTCTTACACTCAAGGAAGTCTCTATTCATCAGTCCAAACCTCTTTTCAGGAGCGACAAGATGCAATCTATGAGCTAGTGGAAGAGAAGATTGACCTCATGCTAGTGGTCGGTGGGTGGAACTCAAGCAACACATCTCACCTTCAGGAAATCTCAGAGGTCCGTGGAATCCCATCTTACTGGATTGACAGCGAGCAACGGATAGGTCCTGGGAACAAAATAGCCTATAAACTCCACGTAAGTGACATATTCACACAACAAAGGCCACTCATCCTTCCTTGAGTAGCTTTCAATGATCTTCCTCGTTTACATTGATAGTACGGAGAGCTGGTGGAGAAGGATAACTTTCTTCCAAAGGGGCCAATAACCATCGGTGTGACATCAGGTGCATCAACCCCAGATAAGGTAAGATATGTATTTTTCATTTGCAAATGGTTTTGTTCCTTTTGTTTTCGGCTTTTCGCACGACATGAGTGAAATGCTTTGTGAATTGTATAGGTGGTGGAAGATGTTTTGGTGAAGGTGTTCGACATTAAACGCGAAGAGTTGTTGCAGCTGGCTTGATCCAGCCTTGTCATTGTATTCAAAAATGTTCTTCATGTCAAGAGTGTGTGTGTGCTAAAGTAAAATGTAGTTTTATGATTTGTCGTTGTAACTTATCACTTATGTAAGAAACCTGGTTTCGTAATTCAAAGTCAATAATAATCCCCTCTTCATCCTTGCTCCAGTGAATGTTCTTCCACCACAATGTCCATTACTCATTACCGTAATCGTAATCAGACTTCTTTTTCTTCTCAAATGTACATTTATTACCAGAAATCAAACTTCTACTCATGTCATATTCATGTTGAAAACATTTTAATTTAGAGATAAGTTGGGAAAAAAGAGCTAGAAAAATATTTTAAAAAAAAAGTTTACCAAAAAATTTTCTTATATATTTTAGGCTTAATTTTTTTTACGGATATGATTTTTGAGTTTAGTTTAATTTTATTTTACGAACTCATTTGTTTGATTGGAGCAAATAAAAATTGGGACTTGAAGTAGAAAATAGCTATATAACGGAGAGATGGCAAGAATTGGACAAGACCCATGTCTCCTTCCTAACGAGCAACGATCCTCTCTCTCCTTCTTTCTTCTTTTCCGGCGCTCCGTCGTTAGGTTTCTTTTCCGTTGACGGAGGCAAATTTCACCGCTTTCATCTTTGCCGGCGGCGAATGTGGTCTTGAGCGATGAAAAAACCCTAATTTTCGACGGATTCGAAAGGGAATTAAGAAAACAATCGGAGCAATGAGCGTAGAGGGTGAAAGAAAGGATCCAGCTTCATCGTCGGTGTGCTCCGACTCGTACGAGTTTAGCCACGCTGCCGCCAAAGTCGCAGTAGCTCAGGTCTGCGAGAGCGTCGGGTACGAGCATTTCAAGGATCCAGCTCTGGAGTCTCTTGCGGGATTCGCCGTCCAGTACATTCTCCAGCTAGGTAAAACCGCTACCTCCTTCGCTAACCTTAATGGTAGGAGTCAGTGTAACGTGTTCGACATCGTTCTCGCTTTGGAAGATTTGTCTTGCAATGTTCACCAACCAACCTCTTCTGAGAGTTGCTCTGCTCTCCGTTCCGTTAAGCTTAGGGAACTTATCAGTTTCGTGAACTCGAGTGAAGAAGCCCCCTTTTTGCAGCCATTGCCTCGTTTCCCTGTAGCTTTATGTGGTAAGAGTAAGAAGATGTTGATTCCTAGTTTCGTTGACATCGGTGAAACACCTCCGGGGAAACACATTCCTCTTTGGCTACCAGCTTTTCCTGACCCTCATACGTATAAGGAAACACCTATGTGGATCGAGAGAGCACCAGATCCTAGAGGAGACAAGATTGAACAAGCCAGACAGAGGAGGAAGGCGGAGAGAGCTTTGTTGAGTCTGCAGAGGAAGCTTGTCTGTAGACTCTCCTCTGGGAATCCTGTGTGGGGAGATATGGATGGTGTGAGAGAAGAAAGGAGAGACGCTGAGAGTGAACGGCCTTCTGTGTCGGAGGAGAAAGTTGAGTCATTGAACAGAGATGGCTTGTCAGTGATAGAGGCATTTGCTCCTGCCATGGAGGCTGCAAGAGATGGGTTTTTCAGTGAAGTTCACACTGAGTGGAAGCAGAAAAAACCTGTTGCTCTTTCTAAGCTCAGAACTGAGAAGAAGTTTCTCGGAGAACCGTTGGATCTGACTCTGCAGATGAAGAGTGAAGATAGACCCATATCATTGCGCGAGGAAGATAGAGATGACAAAAGGAGGAGAGCAGAGTTCATTTTGAGACAGTGCATGGAGAATCCGGTGGACCTTAATCAGTTGTAAAATAAGTGATTCATTAGTCTCTGTAGCGTAGTTCTTCAAACTGTTCCATAGAGGATTGTGATTTGTAGCCTTTTTCTCTTTACAGGATTATGTTATGATTACGACTTTGCTTCTGAACGGAATGAGAGTTTCTAACCAGTCTTTTAAGGAGTAGATAAGTCTTTTTCTCATGGAGATGCTTGTTTCATAACTTTTATCTTAGTATTCTATTTCATGTCCCATGAGTGGGAGCCAGGAGCAGTTACAATGTCTTTGACACTGAGAGGAAGAAGAAGAAACGACCTTTTCTAACTTAGCTCAGAACCGTGATGGACTTCCAGAAGAAGAGAGAAGAGAAACCATTTTCGTTCGCTTCATCACTACCTGCAGATCTTTCCTGTTATCATCAATACAATTATAATCGAAGCCAAGTTGACATGTGTTTGTCTTGTTCAGAATGTATGATTAAGCTTTAAAGCCTTTAACTTTCTATTTGATTTTCCAGGCTCTACCATTATAAAACTTGGTAGACAATAACGTTTGGTTTAATTCTAACCTCTTTGCTTCAGTTTAAGTCATTTTATGAAACTGGTATTTTCTTGTTTATGCCAATTCAAAGGACATAAGAAAACAGAATATCTAGTGTTTCATAGAGGGACTTGGCCAATTGATAAAAAAAAAACCTTTTAAACTGAGAATCAGGAGAGATTTTTAATATATTTGATTTCTGTTATTTGTCTAATGGTGGAATTGTACAGAACTTCTTTATAAAAAATGTGTGCGTCGTCTAAGCTAATTTGATTGCAAATCAAATACTTGATGGTAATTAACCTAAAAAAAAACTATATATATACCAAAACTCATCAGTTTAGAGCTCTTTGTTATCCAACTAGTATACATGCAAACTCATATAATCTATGATATAGTAGCTATTGTTTTAAGACCCCAATATTATGATAACAAAATGGATAATACGTGTTGTTGATCAGCAAGGAAGCTAAGAGTTATTAATTAGTTTGTTATTATTAAGTTGTAATCATTTTAGATGTAGGCCATTGCGATGTTATAAGGACCGAATCAAGATATATAATATTTTATTAGATAAAATCGTAATTACTTTTTAAGTATTAGAAACTATAATAATACGTCTGTACCGAGACTCACCCTTCTCTATTGTCGATCAGTTGGTTTGACAGTTTGATAAGTTGTTCTTGTTAAGTCTAATGAAGGAATATTGTAACTAGCCTAGGGGTGACAGGAAAGTGTAGCTTTGCCAGCAGAGCAACAGACCTTTTCTGTCGCTTAGTTGGACTGGTCAATAGAATATTGCTTTGGGCATTGGTCGAAAGTTAAGGACTTATCTCGTTATTTCTGGTGAAGTGAATAAACGACGAGATTAATTGAATCCTCTCAGTCCTTTACTAACTATGCTAAGGCCGTAGTTATCAGATTCCGAAACTCATGATCTAGTTGTATATTTCAGTGTATTTTACTCATTCTGAGTGTCCAAATTTGAAAAGAGTTTGACTTTCTTTGTTTTCAATCATCAAAGAATACAGACATGCAACAGTCATCATAAACAGTTGAGATATTAAACATTCATAAATAAACTCAGAAAGAATCTGTACTATATTCTTTACAGAGTCTTCAAGCACGAAGCTGAAGAGAGAAGAACTGAATTCCTTCTGCTATTGTGCTTTTCAGGTGCTGCTACTAGCATTGTTGGGATGCTTGATGATCCTCTGCAGAATCACAGTCCTTGCCCTCCTTATATCTCTGCTACACAAATCAGCTTGAATCCCCAATTCCTCTACATTATGCTTGAACACCTCAAGCTTCTTCTTAATCTCATCGATCCCAATCTTGACTGCTTCATGCTCCACCGCTATTTCCGCACACTTCACCAACCCCCTGATCTCAATCTCCAACCGTTCGATCAGAACTCGGATGTTATCCAAGTCCTTAACCGCCACATATGTCCCTGCCTGCATCGAACTGATCACCTCTCTCTGTCCTTTGAGTGCATTCTCATAGTTCTTCCACAGCGAGTCGATCCATTTCCCCATTGAGCCCAGCGGCACGGCGGTTGCAGCAGCCAGAGCCGCAGCCACAGGGGGAGCCGCCATGGCTGCAGCCACGACGGAGCAGATGAGTACAGTGGCGAAGGTAGCCACAAAGATGACGCTGGAGAGTTTTCTCCACGTGTGGATGGATTTGAGCTTCTTGTCAAGCTTGTTCTTACGATGCTGTAGCTTCTCAAGCATCAGCATCTGCTGTTTGTAAACAGATTGGAACATCTTGAAGAAGTCTTCGTTGAAAGGAGACTCTGCCTCTTTGAAATTCTTCAGCTCTTCAAGTGTCTTCTTGTATCCATTCCCACCTGCGAATCAACACAACCAACGAAATGAGTGTTAAAAGTAAAAAATAATAGTTGACAAAAAAAAAAAAAGTAAAAAATAATAGTAATTTGGAGTGGTCGAACCGGAATTTGGGACGGAAATCTAAAAGAACCAAAATTCTGAAATAACTTTTATTTTGATTGATGTACACACAACAGAACACATACAAAAAATCAGTGTTCAATACGAACAGGAACTCGATGGATTAATTTGACTGGTTATTCCCACAAGTAAAATCAATGTTCCAATTCAACTTCCGAATGTGTAATGAAAAGGAATGATAGGACAAAAAGACAATGAAAATGCTTTTAAGTTAAGTTTAGAGATTTTAGGTTGTTTTTATAAATTTTACAACAACCAATTTACCATTGATTATATGCCCAATACTAAACAGTAATCTAATTTACTTAAAAAGAGAAATCAAACGAGTGAGAATTTCTGTCTCACTCGTTTTGAAATAAGATTGGAAATCTAGTCACGATAGCAAATGTGTTTTCAGATGGGAAGGAAATATTGGAACAGGATGAAAAATGATGAATTATATTACTACCTAGTATACTGTATACAATTACCGACAGTGGCATATATATATTTTCGTTCCATTTTCAAACGGGATTTGAAAGTGATAAAATTTAATTGAAAAGAGGATCAGGACTGCCAGATACGAAGAGACTTTTGCCCATCCCTAATTAAAACCACGAAAGGGAGAAATAAAATCAAAGAAAACATGTATACCTTCAAGGCTCTCATCTTCAAACTGCTGAAGAGCAACAAGAATCATAAGCTGACTATCACGAGCTTTTCTCAATCCTTTCTCCAAAGCAGCACAGAAGTCAAGCGTCTTCAGGCTATTCTCAAAGTAATCCTCAACCAGCTCAAACATTTCTTGATTCTTCCATATATCTTTCTTACAATCCAATATCACTTTCACCACTTCTTGATTCATCTCGAGCAAACACGCGGTCACTTCTTTGAGGGAATCGAACGAAAGCGCTCGAACCTCAACACCCGTAGCTAGGGTGCTTATCACGTGACTGGTCCGTGCCTGCAAAGACGTGTCGAAAGACTGCAGCTCCCTGTCTGCTTTACATGCAGCCTCGTATGATGATCTCAGCTCCGTTGTGTAGTGCATGCTCGTCGTTGTGGTCTTAGACGACGTCTCATGTGACTTTTTGCTTGTATGGTTTCCCATTTTCCTCTTGGAACTCAACGAATTACGATTAATCTGACAATATGAATGAAGAACTTCTTTAACATAGAAATCCGCGTACAAAGATTGAAGAATCTATAGACTAAAATAAAAGGTTCGTTTTAAAGGGCGATTGAAAAGAAGTTGAAAAAGAAATGATTAGTGAGAAAGGAGATAAACTTGGTCGGGATTATCAGGAGAGACAACAACAGAGAGAATTTTCCGGGAAAAGAAAAAAAAAATGGGAGAGAAAAAGAAGAAAATTATTAATAAAAAAATAGAGAGAAAGAAAGAAGAAGCTTGAAGAGAGTAAGAATGAGAATCGTTAAAGGAAATGGAAAATAGCTTGCACGCATGATGATGATGAGAATTAGGGCATTGTATAACGCGGGAAGCAAACGTTTACTCTCTAATTAGCCGCCTTTTGGCCTACGCAAATAATATAAAGCATTTTTATATATGCAACTTTTGTTTTATATATGTGCGAGCTAGTCTAATTTACTACGTATTCTAATTCAAAGAAAAAAACGTTCCACAAATTCTTATATATTGACACATCAGTCTTTTGGCTTTAATGAAATGTAAAAATCACGCAAAAACAAATTACACAATTTCTAACCACCACGTGTGTATCATGTACGAGGGTGTATTACCAAGCGTTGATTGTCATCTATAAAAATATATACCAAGCAAATAATGTATAGCTTTTTTCTTCAAATTAGTTAAAAATAGTAACATCTTTTTAATTAGTTAGTTACGTACTGGACTATCGGCGAATGAATAATATAATCATCATAACATAGTTCAACATTACTTACATAAATATGGGTGACATATATGGGTAATGATTAAATATTACTTGTTCATAACATTCAAGGCAAATATATAGATAAATTTGCTCATGGTCTCTATAGCTAGGTCTCTAATAAATAATATTGAAATGGCTAAAAGTGTTACGTACTGTTTTAGTAGTTCATGCTTTCGTCACAAACAGATATGTGATGCACATGTGAGTCATTAACTCATTATTTTATTGTTGTTAATACAATAATGTACATATAGAGTTAAACTATAATTGTTCTTCCGATCTTCTTAAACGTAATGATAACCGATAGGAAGATCTGGATTGTGAGGATTAAACTATATATGGCCCTACGCGAACTGTTATACGTTAATACACTAAGCACGTACACGTTAAGTCTCACATTTAATTTTGTGTTGACATTATTTATATACAATGTATGTGTATATTTTTATTTCAATTTACCCAGGGTGTATAGCAGCCGCCCTGTATTTGTTTGTCTCTCGCTAGATATTCTCCTTTCCTAAATCCTAACAGTTCAAATACTAAATAAAAGCAACAGTACTTTAACTCATTATTCCTTGCATACGAAAATGTATGTAATGGCCAATGGGATGTAGAATATTAAGCCAAACAAATCAACCAAACAAGAAAAAAAGACTTATGAAGAAATTAGATATCTTTCTATTATACCTTCTACGGAATTTTGAATTTTAGTTAAAAAAACACACCTTACTTTGCATTCATATGATTTTCACTTCTTTTTAGTCACGTTCTTCTGTTAGATAATTTTTTTGATAATATAACTATACATGATAAATGATATGCTGACATAGTTTCTGGCTTAAACCCTAAGATTGAGAAAAATTAAACATATATGCATAATACAAAGCAATGACATGTAGTTATGGAAATAGGTTTACCCAAAATTGATGTGTCAAAACTGAAAAAGAAACCACATTATAAATTCAAAAAACAAATAGATAAAAAAGATTAATTATGATGGACGAGAGCAGCCAAGTTTTCCCAACAAGCTACCACTTTTTTATTTAATTAATTAATTTTTTTTTTTTGATAAAAGCTTCCATTTTTAACCAAACAACAACAAACTTCCTAAGAAAAAAAAAACAACAAACATCTGAAGTCTCGAATGTAGATCATTTCTTCTTCTTTTCCCCGCATTTAGTTAGTGGATTAATTATAATGAAAACTACACAAAGCAACGCTGCCTTTAATGACTAATTATGTTAGATGATCTTGTAAAAAAGCATCAACCCTAGTATGTCTAATTGTTTTCTGTCTTCTATATATAGTCTTTATTTCTGTCAAACTGTAAATAGTTGTCTAGAAAATAAAATATGGTAGAATGACACATTCATCTATATTTGTTCTACAATAATAACATATTTGAAAAAATGAAATAAACATTTCGCTAAACTTTTTTTTATCTGTCTACTATTATGCAAAAAATTATTATTATTTTTTTTCCCTTCTATGTTGAATTATATCTCACTCAACTGTATTCCATTAATTATTTTCATTTTAACCAATTAATAAATAAATTATATTTGGACTGAATGGATATGTACACCTACATTAACTGGTGACTCTTAGTTGATAAATTAACATAGGACTTCCTTGCAAAATGTGAATTTATGATGTAATAATTCAAAGAGATTAAAACATTAATCAACCATTACCTTAATTTATCAGTGATATTGAGCAGAAACGAAAACCTTAGAGCCTTTCTCTTCTATCTCTTTCCGTCCAAAGCGTCTCAAAAGCATCAAATTTGTTTCCTCACCAGCTTCCCCTTTTATACTTGACTTGCCAACTTGGAGAACAAGTCATTGAACAGCTAGCTCTCTTAAACATTTACCAAAATACCATTAACCCTTTTTTTTTTTTGCTTTAAAATATGAGTTCATCTAGTGAAACTTTCATTGACTTTCTTTATCATTTTAGCACTAAAAGCGTCAATATTGGTATTGTAACTACAAAAAATAGTTATAGCAATTTATTAATTATTACAAAAACATTTTATTAAATATTTGTAACTACACAAAACAAAAAACATTCTTACGTCGAAGTTACAAAATACTACAGTACGGCATAATGGCAATTTAGTAATACTAGAAAAAACGGAGGGGTTGTTAAGAGGGAGAGAGAAAGAAAAAAAGAGGAAGGAAACGAGGGACACGCGTCATATGACTATTCGATTTCATAGTAAAATATTCCGAGGGAAAATGGGAAATAGCCACCAATACGCTACGTCACGTGCTTTTGTAACGCGTTGCTTTGCTTCCACAAGTCACGTGNGGGTTTTCCCCCCCCCCCCCCACTGTTATGCTAAATATCTTTCTTTCGTTGGGTATTTTTCCCAAAGCATATTAAAATTTCTTCGTTATTTGTATTGGTTGATCATAAGTTCATATTGATTTAACTGACAAATGTCGTTTCTTTTTGTCTAAAACAATTTCAGTTACGAAAAGGTGCGTTGCGGCGATGGCGTTTTTGTTTTCTTGTCTATAACCTTCGTTTTGGTGTTTATATTGGTAGAAATATTGTTATTTCCCAACTTGCTTTTAGCTGCAATTTAATTAATGAAAAAGGAAATTATTGCTTAAAAGACAAAAGGAACATCTGGAGCGACCCCGAAAAACAGGATTAGTATGGATTTCATTTCGTAGATTTCATTAGGTATTAAATGAGAGATGTATACAAAATGTAATAGCAAAGTCAACATCTAAAGTTGGCCCCCTTTTCTTTTGCGATATACACATATATTCATCTTTATTTCCATTAATTTGTTTCATATTAACCATATTTAGAGTCTAAGATAGCTTAAAAAAATCAAAAATTGGATTGAGTAGATAGTATGTAGTTCTATTCCAACGGAGAGATCTTGTCAGACACCTGCAAATCTCAACTGTTGAGGTTCCTAGTCATAGTCTCTCTTTCGGTGATCTAGTCGTCATATATACTACCAGGAGTAAGAAGAGAGAATTTTCATTCTCATGCTGCAGTCATGCATAGCATGTTGTTATTTTCCCATATTTTATTGCATGCGATATATTTTTCGTTTCACATATAGGATATAGCTTTAGGAACCTTGTTTTCATGCTAATGTAAAGTATTAAATGAGAAGTATTCCGCTTTTACCTAATAATTCACATGTAGTTTTATGAATCTTGTTTTCATGCTACAACGAAAATTGTCGTTGTCGTTGACACATAGGAAATATTCGCTTGCCTACTAATTCACGCAAGATCGAGTTCCAGCAGATGGTATTGTGGATCTAGTCAGCGTAAAAACAATTTCTTTTGTGATACACAGTATCTTTTTTTGGGACAAAGGATATACAGTATATTTCATGAGTTTTAATTGAATAAACGATTTCTATCAACGAAGAAGAACACTTCGGAAATGAAAATGAGAATCCTGTTATATACTTACTTTCAAGTGTAGTTCAGTAATACAAATAAAGCAATGAGTAAAGAAGACACAAAAGAACCTACGCGTGATTTTTTTTATATACACGGAAGAAATGAAAAAACTATTGTCACAACAAAGTTATAAGTCAATTACCGCAAAGCACTGTCTCACTAAACCACCTTAATTCATCTTTTGTAAATCAATCATGTATCCCAGATTCTGGTTTAACATGAGATCTTGAGCGCTGCGAGCTGAGCTTGCGCAGGAACTGTAAGGCCTCAGTATACGAAGGATCCGAGCGGCTCAGTGGTTTACATGAATTGATATGGTCTGTTGACTCCAACACCTGTTTCGTCATATATTCGAGTAAAACCAAACCGTTTTGGAAGTTGCAATTACAGCTAAAGGATATATAGACGTTACTACTACTACATTTAGAGATACTTACAACAAGTTCACCAAATCCTGGGTATGCTGATTCAATTGGCACGATTTCCATCCGTAAAGCCCATCCTCCATAGCCTTCCACAATTGGGGTTACTTTTGTCTGCAGTTAGAGATGATAATCAGTCACCACAGATTCATATATAACGGAGTCATGTAAATGTTGCAATCTAAAGAGACTCATAAGTGTAATCAACAACCTCGCAGAAACTAAGGACTTCTACAATCCCTTTCTTGTGGAGCTGGCGAAGCAAGTCATTGAGCTCCACTAGTCTCGGAGAACCACTTCGAAGCTCCCCTATCTATCACAATTCATCATCCATACGGTTTATTAGACACGGAGATTCTTAGATTGCGCAAACGATTCAAATCAGCTCAATAACAGAATGGTATTACTAACAGATGGAGCCGGGCGCAACACAAGACCCATCCGCCAGGGCATATCTGCTAGCTTGCTACCAAAATGTGGGCAACTGTAGAATATCTGAAAATGAGGTAAGAGATATTGAAATTATTATTTTTAATGAGCTAATATGATTGTTAAGATAACAGAAAACCAGAAATGTAAGATAGCATACAACTCCAGCGGTGTTATTCACTAGTTTATCAAGTTTTTCTTCCTTTGCTTTGTGTAGAATCTGCTTCACAACAAGGCCTCCCATACTACAACATAAACGTTTCTTGATCAAAAATTTTGTATTGATGTTCCAGGTGACGACATGTAATTTCAGTAAAACACCAAGATGAATGATAAGCTTTAACTGATAACAAATAAGCGAGTATAACCACCAATGGTGGTCAGTTAAACCAGAGAGAGCAACTAAGTTTGCATTAGGAAATATCTACAGGTTACAGGTTCAGACCTGTGAGTCACGAAAACAAAAGGTCGATCTCCAATGCCTGCAGAGACAAGCTTTTCCAATATCATAGAGCTAACTTCCTGCAAATAGCAAAATTCCATCATACAAAAGAACTGCAGGCTAAGGATAAGAAGATGAAGTAGAGTGCACAAACAGAATGCATTATCTAATCACTCATCCAACTCTCGACCAGCTTTCCAGCAAAAAACAACAACAGCAGGAATTGTCTAACAAAGCCATACTAATGGCAAAATAATCCTAAACCTCAGTAGTATATTCAAAAGTATGCCTGTGACAATGTTAGAGACTGTAAATTCTGATCAAGAACCTCAAGATACTCTATAGTTCATATCCAATCATCTAGACTTTGTTGTTCATCCACTGATGACACATAGCCTGTTAGATTCTAAAACTGCAACAAGCTTATATCTGACAAAGGTATAGCCTGTTAGATTCTAATGCTGCAGCAGGCTTATATCTGAACAGTGTTTGACAGATATTAAGGAAGGGAATACGTCCTTTCATGTATAAAAGACTTGTTACAAAATACCACTCACAAAAATTAAATAGATATGAATAATTTCGTAAACGTACCTGAAGAGGCAAGCTAGCTCCAGACCATTCCGTGAGATTTGTCTGTATCAAAATTTTCAAATTGGTAACCATCAATGCACCAGGGAATTAATAAATACACAACATATAGGTCAAACACAGTTAGAAAGATCTTCATTGAGTATGACCATAGAACTCAGACATACCTTGTATTTAAGGGTAAACAAGCGAGCTTGAGGGAAATCATTTGAAAGCCACTCGCTCGGCCAAAATGTTCCCAGCTTTCCTGCTTCCTGGTCAATCTTCTCCACTAAGCCAGATTTGGTAGAGGACTTGTCCTCAGCTATTCGCCAAGTTTTAAAGGGTCCACCACGCAATCCATGAAGAAAGATGACATCAAATTCAGGATCCTGCACACGTGAACCACTAATGGACGGATCCACGGAGCTAGACAAATCGCTAGCCTCAACGACATGATCTCTGACTGTATCATCAGCATTTGTTGCTTCACCTTCACTTGAAGATTCGTTATTCTTACCACTTTGTTCTTCTTTTTCAGGACATTTCCAATGGGGTAGTCCGGGATTAATTAGAAATATCATGTCTCCATAGCGAGGACAGTTACTGTTCATGTTTGAGATGCCTGGCTTGGAACTGCCACCATTTCCAGATCCACTATCATCTTGCCGATTGCAAAATATGTTTAGCAGAGACGCCCTCGCATAACTTTGTGTCTTAGGATCATTGCAGCCGGAAATTTGTCCTCTTGCACAATCATCAAGCCATTTGCACCATGTTTCATCAGCTAGAATGACCTTCTGGACTTGCGGAAGAAGCGAAAGAATGGTTAACAATCTAGCAGCATGCCTTCGGATGTGTGCACTAGCTGGGACTCTCACACTAGATGGATTCTGCATATCTGTGATTGAAGATTCACCAAGACCATCTGGAGCACGCTCTCGAGCCTCAAGGGCTCTGGATGCATCATAAGCTTCTATTGCACCTAGCTTCTCATAGTCATCACTTAACAGAAAGCGCCTTAGCAAACAAAGAATACCAAAATCAACTATTTTATTCTGGCATATGGAATCTTCAGCGCAAACATCAGTCAGTGACTTGATTGACTTAAGGGTTGCCAATGCAGATTCGGCGGCATTAAATTTAGGGGGGTTGTCCTTCTTTAAGTTCTTAATAGGTACCGCAAAAGGCTCTGAAAGGAGCAGATCTGCCAGTGGAACATTATTGACAGAATCTGGGACTGTACCGAGTTGAGCCATGGCAAGACTAACAACAGCCCCTGCTAGCTGATTGGTTGACTGAGTAGCAGAAGCAACTTTTGACAGATCTACCTGTATATTCCAAATATAATAGCGGTTATTTACTAAATCTAAAACCGAAAGATGTAACAAATTAAAAGTCATAATCCTCAAATATTCTCTATACAGATATCACAATCAATTTATGCACCTTTGGTTTCTCAGTTTTAGGTAGGCTAGCTCCTTTAGCTGACAACGTCTTGCTGTAGTTTAAAATCTCATTCATTATAAGGGTCAACCATCCTTGAGAAATCGGGATAGAGTGTGGTCCGTAGTCCTCAAAAGTGCTTGAAAGGATTCTTCTTGCCGAAGATTGAACAGTGTCAGATGCAACCTTTCCAAGAACCCATGAAAGTAGTATGCCGGACCATTTCTGACTCTCTTCAAGAGATAAATGCATCTCACCAGCACAGAGTAATTCTAGAGCCTTTGACAAACCTTCTTGCACTGCTTTGTGCTTCTTCGTTTTCCTAGCACTATCTCTCATCCGATGAAGACCCTTCTCCATTACCATCTTCCGCGCATCGTCACTTCTGTCAACAGAAACTAAAAAGGCGGACAACGCAACCTGAGCCAAAGAGATATCCTCAGTTTTACTGGCATGTGAAACAGTGGCAAGCAAACTCGAACTCCAGTCAGAAACAGAATCGCTTAGTGGGAGATTGGGATCTTCCAACAACAGGCGAGCCACCAAACTCCCATGCCATTTTACAGTCCTCTCTGGTGCCATTAAGGCTGTCATGACAACTTGCCCGTCACGATCAAGTTCTTGAATATGAGACCTATTTGTATCGGAAGCCATAGCCCAGTTTGCCAATGCCCACACAGCAAATGGCACTGCGACATGTTGACAATGTAAATCATCCCAAAGGCCAGGAATGACGGCTGATGAGAGATTAGCTTGAGAAGAATTATCATGTTTACTTAGCAAAGCAAATGTTTTCGGAATTCCCTCTTCCGCATTAGTATTAAGGCCGCCCAAGGGCGCAAGCCCAGTGGTTCTTGATAGTCCCAGAACAGTGGTTCCTTCAAGGATTTTAATTCCAATGCCCTTAATCCCACTTCCTCCGTCGTCACTGTCATCATCCTTTTCTGGCTCATCAAAATACATACCACCTTCCTCAATTACTTGAATGGCTGCAGCAATATCTCTCATCTTAGCATTTCCAGGCAATGCTGACTTAAAAGGTGTCTTTTCTATCGTGTCACAGTTGGAAGTGACGATATCCATTATGGCAGCCACAAGCATGCTCCTACCTTTCAAAGAATCAGAAATATCGAATGAACTACGTCTTGAATGCTGCTCCCAAAGAAAAGCTATATATCAATGGCAAAACACAACCCGAAGCATCACATAATCAAGACTCATATGATTCAAAAAGCTTCAAATATATGTTAATGAGAATGACAAAATCTCCAACTTGACACTCGACTCGATAACAACCCTATAGATATACAAATCACATTGTTCTTGCCTATCATTGAAATGCGCTTGGATTCTTCTAAATCCTATAGTGCTATCTACATTCATATCAGATGGCTCGTTACAGTATCTATCTATTACATCTAACCTGAACAATCCTTCCATCATCTCCTAAACAGTTAACACGCTATATAGCATCTACTGCTTTTCACAAGGAAATTATTCATTCCAAACAACTAATGGAAACAAAACGCACCTTTTTGTTTTTTGGTTGACACGAGAATATGAACTTGAGCAACTTAGGCACTGCATCGGGCCTTCCGAGAGCGTCTTTACGCACAGTTGGATCAGCAATAAGGTAAGCCAGAGCCCTGGCCGCTTCGTCCTGAGCCCCAATTCTATCTCCGGGGAGGGCCACCGTCTCCAGCAACCAATCAACCACCGCACCACTGCCAGCTCCAACGAGAGCAGCTCTGCGAGCAGCATTCGCGGAGGCAATATCGGCTAGAAGAGCAGCCACACGGAGCTCGAACCCCGCACGGACTTCGTGATTGGCTGATGAGAGTACCGACCTGAGCGACTGCCACAGAACCGAGGCGGCGACACCGGTTTGTCTAGCATGGTGAACAACTCTCCTCAACGAATTTCCGGACTTCTGAACGGCTTGCTCGATAGAATCGTAGATACGGCTGTTTCTGCTAGGGTTGCTATCTGATTGGTCATGGCCAGGAGGGAAAACAGCAGCGTAGGCAATCGCGGTGGATAAAGCGGCGGCGGAGAGAACAAAAACGGATTTCTTAGAGAAGGAAAAAGATGGAGAGAAGTTGTATACCGAAGAGAGAGGACCTTGCGGCGGGTGTTTCGGTGGAGATGGTGTGAGCTGAGGTCCATTGAGATTCAATGAAGAACCTGAAGGACCGGTTGTTGGTGGAGAAGAAGAGGAGGAGAAAGTTCGGGGAAGACGGTGGAAGAGACGACGGTTACATGATCGGAGAAGATTGTAACGGAGACGAAACATTTTTCTTTTCCGTTTGCGTCCTTTTCGGAATTAAAATTCCTTCTCACGTTTATTAGAATTAAGATGAAATTTGGAATATTGGATATGCGATATCCAAGGGAAGATTCTCTGGCGTTGTTGTGCCCCGTACGTATGTGTGTGCTATGGCGGTTTAGAGAATGTTTGGTTTATTAATTCCTTTTTCCATTGAACCAGGAGCAACAACCCTAATTCTCCCAACTCGTGAGAAGAAAGATAAAAGTATACTGGGATGCATTTTTGCTGCTAAGGTTCGTGGTTTTGTTGTTAAGTTTGTATATGGAGTTTAACGGAGCTCTGAGGATACAAGTCAAATTCTATAGTTCCATCTTCTTTTATTTATGAACAGTTAACCATTGTTACTAGCGATGAATTTGATATTTCCATTCGTCCTAAGTTATTTGGCCGATCTGACTATGACATTTAGGTTATCAAAAATGGATTTAATATTAAAACGGGAAAGGAAAATTAAACGAGAGAGTAAATAATATGAAGAACTGATGCATAAAAGAGTTTGTCCTAAGACAAAAGAAAGCATATCTTAACTGCAATTGGGAGCAAGGAGACACATAACCGACAAAAGATATCCTCCAAAAGGCTTAACTACTACTTCGTTGCATAAAACTTCTTAAACCCTAACGTTACTAATATGTAATCTGATCTTTCATGCCCATGATAGCTCACCAAAACATACGCCAATGACTTTCATTCAGAGAAAGTGAGGACCAATGAGCTTCGCAATCTCCAAGAACCCGACACGGTCTTTGCCTTCAAATATCTTCTTCAGCTTCTCGTCACAGATTATAACCTTCTTGTTTTGTGGATCCTGGAGAACAACATTACTAATATTAGTCACCAATGCTAACACAAATAGATAGAATACACAGGACTCTTGTCTTACAACTTGTTGCTTTTCTCGAAAAGCTACACTAAATGTCAAGGAACACTTGACAATCTAAGCCAAACATCAGAAGTTACACAAGCAAACGTCTTAATGTGAGCTATAAAGCAAACCCCAGCGTTTGCAAGTCTAACATTTATTTCAACTAGACAGAGCTACAACAGTCAATGAGACAGGGCAGGGAGTAATCACAGATGCATAAGTAACATACGATTATTCAAATACATCTAAAATCATTACCAAAGAATCAAAATGAGTTAATCATATCTTTCACCCACGAAACAATTGAAGCCATTAGTCAGTGACCAAGAGAAAAGCCAGTCACATCAAAGAAGTTAAAAACCCAAATTCAATCTCACAATGTGATGAAACTACTCAAAACAAAAGAAAGATTCAACTGTGCAGAGCAATACACCACAAGAAAACCTTATCCAAATTCTTCGAAGCCTGTCACTTTGAATCAATAAGCAAACCCTGTTCGGGATTAGTCTACCATAAACCCTAGAAACTGAACCACTAATAAAACACCAAAACACAAAACCCTTACAGAGAAATCTCACATCAGACTGAAAAAAATCCGATAAGCAAAACAAAAATTAGAGCGCGAAACCATTTCATATATATATATATAGACAGAGAGAAGAGAAGTGATATAACATACTTGAAGGTCGTGTTCCTTGATGTAGGCCCAAATGCGCTTGAGAGCCTGTGTGCGAGGAATCACCGACTCGCCGACAACGTCCTGCATCTCGGGGGACACAGGGCGAGGCCTCATGATGCCGCGTGGCTCCCGAGTCTTGGTAACTGACGGCTCGGAGGACGCCGCCGTCGCGGAGGTCACGGCTCGCACCATGCGCAGGTTAGTCGGATGAGGGGAAAGACGGAGGGACGAGAGAGACGGTGAGCAGCGGAAAGGCGCCGTTTCGACGCAGAGAAAGGTAGAGAAGATTCCAGAAGAAAGAGCCATCCTTCGTCGCTCTCGTGTTGTGCCTGTGTGGTGGATTTGGGAAGTCGAGAGGTTTTGCGTTATCCGTTCCTCGCTCGAAGTTGTATAGCTAAGAGAAATGAGTGACGGCACACTCGACCTAAACTATATATATTATGAACCCGTTTATTATAATAAAATAAAACAGTCTCACATTTTTTAAATTAGTTTTTATTCTCTTACCGGACCATGTTGTCTGCTGCTGGTCTGTATTCATGTTATTGTCATCTTATGTTACATTTTCCTCCTTGACAACATTTCTCTTTAGAATTGTACTGAAGGTAGTAGTATTCCATTAGGTATTAGCAAATAGTATAATACAAGAAATGTGCCTCTATCAAAATCATACACTTTCCAAGCAGAGCTAACACATTAGTTAACTGGTTTTTGTAAAGGAACCGATCAACCCTTCTTCTTTTTTTGTTTTCCTTTAGCCTCCCATGCTATTTGAGGGGTAACAACGAAGACCACAAGATTGTTCTTCTATATGATCTCTAGGTGCTAGCAAATTCACCTGCAAAGCATTTTTTTTTTTTTTTTTTGCCATAAACTGTGTTATAAGAAAAAGAATTGGGAACTTTCTTCGATCAAACAATAGCTATGTTTTCAATGTACCTTGACTATTTCAGACACTGAGCTAGGTCGCGTGTACGCAGCCAAAACACTCATGTTAAAATCCTGCAACATAGAGAAAATCATACACAAGTCTTGAAATGCCATAAAACACTCTTCTTATAATTAGAATCTCGACCACTGAACTTCTATTTTTACGAATTAAGAAAAAGACTTGTCAACTCACCCTGAAAGGGTCACCGCGTAGAGACTGAACAAACATCATGGAGAATTCCGAGCCGTTCCCCTGCAAGCCAAACTAAATCACATAGTCAGGTCATATGCTCTCTGACTACACATAGCAGCTCACATTCATTTGCCGTTGTACATATATGTATATTACCTCTAGAGATACGTCCCTGAGGCGTCTTCCCGTTTGAGCACAACAAACACGGACCATACTCTCATCGCAGCTTCCACTGATGATGTAGTCATTACCATTCATGTAATATGATCGAGTATAGTTCATGGAGCTTCCTGTTGGGACTATCTCAAAATTCAGATGAAGCCTTCCATCAACTGTCAAAAGCTGCTTCACCTGTGAAAATGTTCAATGCGTTACTAAAAATCAGCAGGAGAACAACAAACATATATATAAACAAATATGATGCCTTGATTTTCTTATTCTATAGCAGAAAGCTTCACAAAACAGAACGGTCATTGGTCATGAGAGTACCTCGTTGTCCACGGCTGATGTTAGAAGGTAACGATCATCTGGAGAAAAGCAAACCATCACGTTTCCTTTGGTACTAGAAGCCGTGTAGCATGGTTGTGATGGCCCTAGTCTCAAATCCCATAGCTTAACATCTTTGTCGAAAGAAGAAGTCGCAAAAAGTGACGGGGAATGGTTCGAAAATTTCACCACGTTTATGTGCTCTTCATGCATGTTAGCGAAAACCTGTAGCCGTGTTCCGCTACCAATGTCATACAAAGCCACGTCCTTTGAGTATCCACTAGCAAGAAACAGTTTGTCCGTCGAATTAACATGAACAGAGGTTAATTGGTCAAACTCATCAAAAGTAACAGAACCAGAAGTGGTGGGACTGGTACTATTAAGAGTGCATGACGCTTTTTGGATGTCGTACAACTTCAGTGAGCCGTTGGCTGAGCCAGCTATAACCTGAAAAATAAATACTTTGTAATGAATTCGCTGCAGGCAACAACTAACATAACCAAAAGAAATAAAGGCAGCTTAAAACTTTTTAATCCTACCATAGATGGATACATCTTGAGCCAACAAAGTCCCAAGATACTACTCTGAGCTCCATGAGATGGGATGTAACGTACAATTTTCCCGCTTTCGTGATTGAGAACAACCACTTCGCCGTCCAAAGTCCCATAAACCATGAGGCTAGGATCCAGCGGATGGTATTCAAACTGCCTTGGACTTAAATTCCTGTTTTCATCTTGATTCCTACTAAAAGGGATCGAATGCAAGAGAGGCCAAGCAGACGATCCCATCCTAGCCGCACAAAGAGACCTTGTATAGGAATTTTGAGATTTCCACTTGGTTGACCTCGTTTCACGCTTCTCGAGGACTCTAACTACACTTTCCTTGTTCTTTCTCCTGTACGGCAAGTGCTCGAAGTTTGCGGAATATGTTTCAGTGGCCCTATCTCTATCACTCTTTCTGATAGCCAAATTATCCAGCACTTTTAATTTCGGTAGAGAGTTTATCATGTACATCCTGTAATGCTTTTTGAAACATATAGGTGATGCTTTAGTGGATATATATTTCAACCCAACATTCCCAAATTGTCTTGTGAATGAACCAACGGGTGAAACGTCGCTGGATTGGTCCGGCATCTTCCCTTTCCTAACCTGCCAAAATGGTATAAAGAAGCTATAACAAATCCGAGTGTTTTGTCTCATCGGTCCACTCCCAAACAAGAAAAAATGGTATATAAAGTGTTTTATACCTTTTCTCTCATGAATACTTCTGCATTCAACTCTGAAGAAACGGAGATGTCTGACTCCAAATCATCTTGCTCAGGAATCTGATACGAGAAATCCATGCTATGAAGAGTCTCTTCAACAGGTAAATCAGGATCCATCTGTTCGAAAACGGCCGAACAATCTGCTCCAATGGGAGAGTTTGATTCACTAAATGTGTTTTCATCAGATGACGACGATGACTGCGGTTTAAGTGGGCTAGAATCACTGCAACAAATCCAAATTTGGAACCGGAGCACCTCAAGAGAGGGGAGTTTCAAGAGAGCAGCACTTGCTGTCCAAAGATCCGACACTACAGTGTCGCACATTGAAAGATAAGTCAAGTTGGGCATGCAAGAAAAACAGCCTTCCCCAAAACCAGTTACACGGTTGGTATCGAGTATAAGGGTGTGCAGCTGTGCGAACTCTCCTACGATGTTAAGCTTACGTAAACGCAAAGACCTGACAGTCAAAACTTTGCAGCTCAGACCTTGAACGAAGACGTCCCTGAAATAAGAAAGAAACAATCACCAAATGACAATGGAAAGGTTACGAAATAATGCAAAAAGTATAAGACAAAAGACAATTGCTTACTGCCAGAAGTTTTTCCCGAAACAATCATATATATCAACAAGTCGAAGTTTTTGATTGACAGAACGTATTAAGGACAATAGATATTGATCTTCCAAAGAAGAAGATGATCTCACAAAGACATCTATTCCTTCCACCTCAGATGTGTTGATCTCACTGCATAACTCAAGCAGCGGGTGAAAGTCATCGTACTTGACTCTGTCGACTAAAAGATTCATGATGCATCTTTGATTCCTTGACTTTTTATCCTCCGCCTGAAAAAAATTCAGTTGAGTTGATCGGTTTTAATTGTAAATTAAACTCAGAATATAACGAAGATTTTAAGCTAAATAGAAGCAATATACAGATCCTGTGGAAAAGGAAAAGGTAAGCAAACCTCAAAGAAGGCAGATAGAATGGAAGTGTTGGGTACGATTCCATGCTTCTTGCATAATTCAATATACCTAAAACCACAAATTCAGTAACCTGAATACTAGTAGAGAAATCACTTAAACACATTGTAACTTATCAAGGACCCCACTTAACTTTCAACAAGAGATCTGATCCAAGACTAAACGAAATTACCCAGAATTCAACAAATTAATCCAATCCAGAAAGCACCCTGAAGCAGATATGTTCACCCCGAGTAAAGAAAAAGAAGAAGACTTTACAAAAACTTTTTGGTTTCTTAAAGCAAAAACTACAGAACAGAACCAAAACCAATCCTTTAATCAAAGAACGAGGCAGAAATTCAGACAAAGAACACAGAATGAAAGCGCAATCCAGATATACTGCAAACAGAGGCTATTAAATTAGTCCTTCCAAAACCAAAATCGGAGTGTATTAGGAAGAACTCATCAACTTGACGACAATAAAGTATTAGGTTTTCAGACAAAACCCAAACCTACGATCACATCTAACTTTTTCTGTCTTAATTGAGTAGATAAACGAAAAAAAGTTGTAAGAAATCAAAACTCACTTCTCCTCGAGGGTGGCGATTTCAGTGAGCATAGCCATTCAACCAAATCTTAAGATTGAATTCCGACTATTTCCTTCTTTTCTTCGATGTTATCAGAAACTTTTCTACACGGAAGCAAGTTTTGAGGGAGTTCACACATCAAACAAAAAAGACTTTACACCCAAAACGTGCCACCTGGTGTACAAGCTTTTACAATTTTGTACCTCTCTATTTTTAAAAATATGAATTGAGTGAGTGGTGCACATCAATTATTTTTGACCAAAACGGGTCTAACTTTTATAAGTATAAAAAAAGACCAAGGTCGTAATTCACACACACATGCGTAGATACAATACTAGAATACTATTCTGATGTGTCGATATGTCTTAATATTCTATTTACGATAATGAAATACGTTTTCTTCACTAGTGGGGTATTCTTAGGTTTCATTCATATTACTGTACATTTTTTATATTATGCTTTAATCAACTTCTTTTGTGACATCAACTTGGCTTTAATCCGGCAAAAACCCCTAAAATTATGGCTTTAATCGTATTTTGAATATAAAAATCTTTATTAGATAATAACAGAAAAACACCTGCGCCTGAAGCACATCTGCAAGAAGAACGTGATACCTTCTTANTTAAATTTAAAAAAAAAAAAAAAAAAAAAAAAAAAGTCTAATTCCAAAAGTCCCTATAGTTTCTGTGGTTCGAGCTGGTTCACACTGGTTTAACCGGATTTCAGCGGATCTTAAAGATTCCTTCATAGCCGGTTTTATTTGGAACGGTATCGTTTTGGAGGACCGGTAGATCTCTATTTTGTGCATCTTCTCCCGTCTCTCTCCGTCCTTGGAACATCTCCCGTCACCTAAAACTGAATCTCTCTTTTCGAATTCAAAAAACGAGGATCCGTCCAACAGATCTCACCGGCCTTTTACAATGGATAATCCTATTCAAGAGGTACCAATCTCTCTGTTTAAACTTTTTGATGTGCCTTTTGAATTGCGATAAATGACTTACGGATTCGCAATCTTTTGTATTTTCCATGGCAGATTCTGGAGAAGCAACTTCTGACGGTGGCGAAAGCTATGGAGGATAAGCTTGACGAGGAGATCGCATCCCTGGAGAAGCCAGACGAGGACGATCTGGAGGTGCTGAGGGAGAGAAGGTTGCAGCAGATGAAGAAAATGGCTGAGAAACGGAAACGTTGGATGAGTCTTGGACATGGCGAATACTCTGAGATCCCTTCCGAGAAAGACTTCTTCGCAGCCGTCAAGGCCAGCGAACGCGTCGTCTGCCATTTCTACCGCGAGAATTGGCCCTGTAAAGTATGCATTCACAGTCTCTTATGTATCTCTTTTCTGAAGATTCATACTTTCGTAGAGTTTTTCATTGTCTTTGTATGTTTTGGTAAGAAGAGACTTAGGCTACATTTGAATTTTGGAGTAGTTTAATTTCCATGAGATTTTGCAAGGTTTTAGGCTTTTCTTTTGAAAAGTTCTCTCCTTTTCGGGGAACTGTTAGGTCCACGTCTGATCTTGATAAGAGATGTTAGGACAGAAACTTGTTTTTCCAAACTTGGTGGTGCTTCTTGTCCATAGCCACTATACGTACCTGTTGTTGGCATGAGATTCAAGAGTGTATTTTTATAAACAGAAATATCTTCTTTTTTTTTGCAGGTGATGGATAAACACATGAGTATCTTGGCAAAGCAGCACATTGAGACACGTTTTGTGAAGATCCAAGCTGAGAAAAGTCCATTCTTAGCTGAGAAGCTCAAGATTGTTGTTCTTCCGACTCTTGCCCTCATTAAGAACACTAAAGTGGATGATTATGTGGTATGCTAACACTTCGATACTCGAAACAAATTCCATCATTTTTTTTTGTTATCTTTTAGAATATGATGATTTCAATGTTGTTGGTAGGTTGGGTTCAATGAGCTGGGAGGGAAAGACGACTTCAGCACAGAGGATCTGGAGGAGAGATTAGCTAGAGCTCAAGTGATCCATTACGAGGGAGAATCATCTCATAAGCCAAAGTCTACCACACAAGTCAGGAGGAGCGTAAGGCAGAGTGCTTATTCAGATTCTGACGAGGAATGAATCCCAAGTTTTAACAAAGGTTCGGTTGTCGGCTCATGATCGACATGTTTTTATTGCTTTGTCTTTCCGAGAGAGGCGAGCTTGTTCGTAAGTTGTATGGAACGAATTAAGTTGTGAGTTGTAATTCCAAGCTATCCATTCGTCTTTTTCATGATCTAATGTGGATTTTGACCTTTCTGAAATGTTCGAGCATAACCCTGCCCCGGTCATAAGTAGTGCAACTCCAATATGTATTTAATGCAGGGGAAATGGTTACAACTTAGAACCGTCGAAATAATATTTCATGATTTTGGTGAAACTGCTCATAGTAAGTTTAAAATTTTCATTTCTTTCATTGACAATTATGATATATAAACTACATAAATCAAATTAAAAAAATATATATTATGATTAATGTATCCAAGTGAACAAAGCCCAACAAAAATAGGCCCACGTTAGCAAGTTAAAAGCCCATGAATTTGAAGTCAATGTCTTGGACAGTTTGATTCACCGGTTGGTCGCAAAAGTGAAATTCGACGGAGAAAAAGCAAGTGCCGGCGATTGAGATGGAGAAGGAGGTCGATAAGGAGATTCTAAAATCTGCCGGGGCGGAGCTTCTTCCCGACGGACGTAAAGGTTTGCGCATCCATGGCTGGGAGATCGAAACCCTCCGCGGCACGATTCTCACTTCTCTCGCTGTCGAAGAGTACTCTCAATCTCTATCTCTCTTACCCTTTACCTCTCCATTAGGATACAATCATCTAAGGAATTATTTTGGTGTCTGTGGCATTGTTATCTGTCTGATTGATTGAGGAACTGAGTAGCTCAAATAGTTACGAACGTGTTGTTTGATTGTCTACTACATAGGTGGGAGGAAAAGCTTAAGACTTCTCACTTACCTGAAATGGTTTTTGGGGAGAATGCGTTAGTGCTTAAACACTTGAGCAGCAACACTAAGATTCATTTTAACGCATTTGATGCACTAGCCGGTTGGAAGCAAGAAGGTCTCCCACCTGTTGAAGTTCCTGCTGCTGCACAGTGGAAATTCAGGAGGTAAGTTTAAGACCTGTTTTCACGACTTTTGAGAACTCTGCTCTGTACGTAGTTTTGTCTGATATGTCTCTGATGTTATTGCAGCAAACCGTCCCAGCAGGTGATACTTGATTATGATTACACTTTTACAACGCCATATTGTGGAAGTGAAGTCGTTGAAAAGGAACGAGAAGCGGTTCGCCTTCCCCCTCATGTTCACCCTTTTTTTTTATAGGCCACGCGTTAATTAAGTAAGTGTTACGTTCTTGGTCGTTGATGTATGCTGTTTTTGATGTGAAGAAGGTTGAGGCAAAAGCAAATCCTGAGAAGGAAGCTACTCTTCAGTGGGAGAACTGTGAAGAGCAGATTGATTTGGCTGCTCTCTCTCTTAAAGAACCTATTCTCTTCTATGATGAGGTTTGCTCTCTAATCGATACAAACGCTAAACATTTCCTTTCGTCTTCTGTTACATTCTTATGCGCCTTTTGATGCACTTATTTTCTAATCCTTCAGGTGGTTTTGTATGAAGATGAACTGGCTGACAATGGAGTGTCACTTCTGACTGTGAAAGTGGTAAAGAAATCACAAGTCTTTCTTTCCAGTCACATTCCTTCACAATGCCGTGGGTTTGATTTGAGTTCTGTGTTAGTAACAAAGGATAACATGTGTGTGCTGTTCTATTTGTTTTCTTCAGAGAGTCATGCCAAGTTCATGGTTCCTCCTCTTACGATTTTGGGTGAGTCTGATCAGGAAAAAGCCACTACTCATTTATACAATATCATTATGCCCCAGTATGTGGATCTTAATCGACTGTTATGCTGCTCTGATTTTTATTATCCTCTCGGTTGCTTTTTTACAGCTGAGAGTTGATGGTGTGCTTATGAGACTGAGAGAGACGAGAATGCATTATGTGTTTAGCAAAGGTGAGACGCCCACTGTTCTTCGTGAAAGCTGTTGGAGAGAAGCAACATTTCAGTCTCTATCTGCGGTTAGTTTTTTTTTCACTTTTAGGACAGATTTTCTAACTATCCTTTGGAATAAAGAAGGTTCTGTGATATGACTCTCGATTATATATATGCAGAAAGGGTATCCAGTTGATTTAGCAGTCTATAGCGACCCGGGCCCCATCAGTCAGAGGCTTCCGGTGATTAAGCAGATAACACAGAAACTGAAGATCCCTCGTAAAGTGTAAGCTGTTTATAAAGTTGCAAGCGAAACCAGGACGAAGGTATTAATGAGCAGTTAAAAGAAATATACTTACTCAATACTTACTATCGAGTTTGTTGATGTAAGGAGTTACGTAACTGATTCATGGATTTCATGTGAACACGCAAACCCTTTTATGTTATACGCTCAAGTCTCATTGTTCCTAAAATACTTTTCTACTCACTGTTCAAAGTCTGTGATTCGTATCACACAAATAAATAAGGTTATTTCAGTTCCGCATAATATTCACATCAAACTTTGTAAACAATGGTAGCAAGCAACTCAACCGTATTTATAAGTACCGTTTTCATATCTGAAAAGTGAAAACTAAAATTATCAGCTGAAGTACATTGTAAAGAAAAATTTTCTTTCATTTTATTTCCCCTTAGTAAATAAGCTAAGAAAGCTAGTAAAATTAGTAAGTACAAGATGAAACGATGGTTATTCAAATTATACTGAAAGATACAGCCGAACCTACGCTCATGTATCGAAAACCACTGGGCTAAAAAAAACAAGAAATATGAAGAGAAATCCAGATGTTGTGGAACTGGAAATTGTCAAAAGTGAAGGTAAGACCAAATAATGTATTAAGTTTTTGGTTCCTAAAGGAACACAACACAACACGACCAATGAGTTCTTCTTGGGGCACCCCTTTTTAAAGTCTCCACCAGCTTCAAGATAATTGATGCAACACGCTTGGTCCATTCAAGTACCTACCATCATCAAGTCACAGTGAAAAAGCTTTGAATCAGAATCAAATCTTCAGACCCAACTTATATCTACTCAAAAAGATAATGTGTTATACAAGTCCATGTTGGTGCCATGTAAGCTTTGATACTAGGAATGAAATATACTCTTTTGGAGGGTACCTAGATGACTAAAATTCTCTACGGAGGATCGTTATGCAGAGCATGGGTTTGTCATTTGTTAATGCGTTTTAACAGAATAACCCACTCATATTTCTTTAGACGGAGGAGCATGGCGATAAGCTTTATAACGAAATACTTGATTGGATGTTTAAAATGAACAAGGTGTAATACCTAGTGTTGAAGCTAAACATAAAACAAAAAGAAAAAAAAAACAGAATGGAAAAGAAACCTACAAAGCAGTAGCACCTCTCTTGAAAGCGAGTGAAAATCCACTTCCATCACCCATCTTTTCCATTCCCTATCAAATCCCAAGCCCAATATGTTCTTAACACACAAACTTAAAATTACCAAATCCAATTTTATTCCACTTCAGGACGAAAAGAAGCAAGTAGCACACAATTGTTCCAACAAGAAAGAAACTCAGAAGAAGGAAAGAAGAAAAGAAACAAGTTTTAGTTTGGTCTTTGGAAAGAAATCCCTAAAGAACAGTGTGAAGACTCACAAAATGGAGACAAATTAGCGATCTTGACAAGTGCGTTGGAAGGTACCGTTAGGGAGTTGGCAGAAAGCTCGGACATTGAGATTAAGGTGAGAAATGAGTCGAGCAGAAGCCACGACATTGTGCAGTGGCAAGAGAGACTGTGTGCATCCAAGCTCTCCCAAGTTCCTTATCAAACCAACACAAACATTTTCAAAACTTCAAACTGATAAATAAACATTTTCAATTACACTGTAATCATCTACCAAAAGTTATTCAAATCTTAGTTTATGTCATGTCATTGGAAACAGCAATAAACTTCAACAATTCAAATATGAATGTCAAAATATGAGCATAACAGCCTTAAGAAATGGTGAAACCTGGGATTGGTGAAAGAGGCAAATCGGCGGCGAGGCAAAGAGGACTGGGAAGGACGGAGCCGGGGAAGCGTTGCCGGCGGAGACCGGAGAGACGGAGCTCTAGCGGTAGCGGAAACGAAAGAGCGGGTAGCAGATCCTGCACTGCGCCATGCCATTGTTATCTACTTCTGAGCAGAAACAAGACAGTAATCAGATCAATATAACGAAGACGAAGACGAAGAAGAAGATAGTGGACTCAGAGCAAGAAACACCCGAGCCCTAAACGAGAGGAAGAGAGAGAGGGAGAGAGCTATTGAAACTAAATGGGCCATAAATTTAATGGGCCATAAAGTTAATGGGCCACTTAGTAACAAACTACTACACAACAAGAAACACAGAAACTAAATGGGCCACAAAAGATGATAAACGGCAATAATTTTGTAGTTGTTCAGACCATATTCGAATATCTTCCTCGTGTATTAGCGTAAGATTCAAGAACTTGCAAACAGAATGACAAACATCAATTCTACAAAACAATTAGGAACTAATTACTGTAGCAACCAATCACCGTATAGTGTTTCTTATTTGTTGTGTGGTTCAGAAGAAATCCTTAATCCTGCGTTCAATATTTATTATGTGGATCGATGTTGATCGGTCTGAATAATTGTTGATCATTGTAAACTTTTTTATTTTTAAAAATTTATTCATCTAAAAATTAAAAGTCTTGAAATAAGTTACCTGGATTTCAGTCAAAAAAACGTTTTGGCTATAAAACAAGTACGTCTATTAACTTTTTTTTTTTCTTAACACTTTAGTTTATGAAATAAATTAACATTTTATATCACCAATAACATAATAAATAGTTTTGTTTTAAGATTTTTGACGCAGTTTGGGTTGAGGATAGAAAAAATTTCTTTATTTGTAAAATATATATGTCCAACAAAAAATAGTATATGGCATCAATGGATAGAAAAACAAATAGACATGTATTATTTTAAAGAGAATGATATAGTTTCTCCATGGTTTTGTTGCTAAGTTTTAATATAAACGTTAATATCGATTGGAGCCCTAAGCCCTTAAAATAACAATTCAAGTATTGAAGCAGTGATCGTGAAACACAGATACGAAATTAATTAAAGGTAGGGTTTATAATTATATCAACCTTGATGTGGAAGGTGATGCAATGAAAAGTATAACAAAAGCGATGGCATAATAAATTGGATATTTATAATCTTGGAAAATCCCAATCAATCATTGCCTTGAAGCAGAAGAAACAAAAAAAAAAGGAGAGTAAACAGAATCTGGATGTAACAAACTAGAAGTTTAACGAAAAGGAAAAAACTAGCCAAGTAGAACGAAGATTTAGGGTTTGGTGTGTGAAGAAGACCGAGGAATTGGGGAGAAAGAGAACTTCATGTTGTGGTTGCAGCCGTTGAGGTCCCCACTGGCCAAGTAGTAAGTCTGAGTCTTGCGGAGAAGCAACTTAAACCCTAATGATGAGCCTCCTCTTGCGGCTAGCTTCTTGGCTCTGCTCACATCGCATCTCTTGTAGCTTCTCGAATCTGGGAGCAAGTAGACATCGTTCTTGTCACTGTGCTTCGTCTTGGATTGACTTCGATCATTCTTGTTGTATTTGAAAACAAGGACATCGTTGGTGTAGAAAGGCGTATGCTTTGAAGCCCATTCTTGGTAATCGAATCCATTCTTCCACACAGTAACCTCAATCTTTCTTCTAGGCGATATTGGTGTCGTGTGGTTGTATGAAGAGCCAATACTACCGCTTGAATGGTTTGAGCCCGCGCTGTGATTGTTGTGTGTAGAGCCAGTGGCGCTTGAGTTGTGGTGGATATTGTTTGAAGAGCCTGTGCCACTCGAGTGGTTTGATGGAGTCGTGCGGTTGTGGTGGGCGTTGTGTGTAGAGCCAGTGCCGCTTGAGTGGTTTGAACCAGAGCTGCTTCCCCAACCCCAGTTTGTATCTGTTCCGTTCGAGCTCCATCCCCAACCCCAGCTAGAACCACCACCCGAGTTCGAGTCTGAATCACCTGATGAACCCGAGCCAGAGTTGTCGGAGCCCCACCCCCAGCCCCAGTTCGAACCGGATTGGTCGGAACCCCAACTCCAGCTCCATGCATGAGCAGTCCCCGAAAAGACGTAAGTAATGATCACGAGGACTAAGAGTACCTTGCGTGCCTTAGAGAGACCCATCGCTTCTTCTCCTTCTTTTTTCTTCGGTTAAAAGTTGTTTGTCTTCTTTCTTCTACTTGTTTCTTCTTGTTTTCTTTTTAGTTTTTCTTTGCTTTTGTGAGCTATTGAAAGTTGAGAGGTTCACTATTTATAGAGACTACTAGGATGAGTCCTACGTACTGAGAGTCGGTTCCCAAATTGGGTATATAAATTTTTATTTTGTTGTCTCCAAAAATCAAGAAAATTTCCTTTTTTAGGAAATATGAATTTCGATTATGTTGTCTTAAAATCAAGGGAGCATGAATAGGTTTCCATTTTTCTTTTTAGATGAGATGTGAATTTTATTGTGCCGTCTCAAAATTCGATAATGGAAAGATTTCCTTTTTGTTTTTACACAACCTTTTCTTTTATGAATCTCTCGATAATGGCTGTTGTCTTTATCACTAGATGTCAAGGAACACTTGAGAAGACTACGACCAAAGAACAAACATCAGAAAATACACAAGCAAACGTAGTAAGGTGAGCTTAAGCGAACCCTAGCATCTGCAAGTCGACATTTGTTTCAACGAAAAGTGTTGTGGGAGGAGCCTGTGTAGATGCTGGAATTAGTTGAATATGAGAATCGTATAAATCATGTTAATATTGATATAGTATGAAGCCAGATACAAATAAAGGTAATGCCACAAAGTATATAGATACCAAGATCTTCACTGTAAAACTTTTGGATACATGTGGGTTACACTTGTACGGTTGTACATATAACTCGTGGAAAGATGGACAAACAATGCTCTTCCTCTATTAAATGAACAAAAACAGATGAGAATGAAGATCTCGTCTCTTATTTCTATAAGTTGTCCGTCCGAATGCATCTCAAATCTTTGTCAAAAGTAAATACTTTCCCTGGTAACAATGTGGTAGTCGCAGAGATTCCTCTGTACACTATTCTGGTAGACACAACCTGTTCCGACCAAAGACCAAACTCCACAAGGTTCCCTTCCATCCACCTTATATTAACAGTCACACCGCCCCGAGCCCTTAGACCTTTCGCATAACCGTTAGGCCATTTATTCGCTGGAAGTGCCGGGAGCAAATACAGATCCTTCGTCGTGCTCTGCACTAACATTTCTGCTACAGCTGCTGAGAATCTGACCAAGAAAAAAAAAAAGAAATCATGTGTAAGTACAGATTTAAGTCATTGAATTTTTTTAATTTGAACTGATGACTTGCTGTAAAGGTTTAGTACAACATTGTATGTAAATGTAAACATCCCACATATCTTAAAGGTTTAGTGTTTGCAATATATTGTCCCGACTTACCCAAAATTGGCATCGATCTGGAACGGCGGGTGTGCTGTGAACATGTTACTATAGAGTCCTCCTTCATAGTTACGTTCGTTTAACGGATCCACCAGATCAAAAATATGCGTTACCATCCGATACGCGTGCTCGCTATTGTGAAGCCTTGCCCACAAGGCAGCTTTCCAAGTGGTGGACCAGCCTGGTCCTTCCTCTCCTGAATCAGTCAGTTCAACATTACATATTTCTCCAACCACGTCAATGACATTGCGGAATGGGAATGTGAAAGGAGAAAGAATTACACAGACCTCTTTTCTTAAGTGTTACTTCCACGGCTTTCGCAAGTTCCGGAGACTTCTCAAGTGTGATTGTGTGACCCGGGAAGAGTCCAAAGAGATGTGAAACATGTCTATGATGTACCTCTGGGTCCTCAAAGTCTTCTGCCCATTCCATAATAGAGCCATCCTTTGCTATTCTAGTGGGTGGAAGATTTGCTTGCGCAGCAATGACTTTCCCGATAAGAGTCTCATTCTTCTTTCCCAAAACCTGTTGATAAACCAGAAGAAAGAAAAGGCTCAGTAGAGATGATCCGATTTCCTTTCGTTATTTTCGTTGCTTCATCGGCCTTGTTACCTCTGATGCAGACACAATAGCAGAGAAGACTTCTTTTACAATGGCAATGTCCATGGTTGATGAGTAACTGACACTGGCAGGTTTGCCATCTGGAGCAGTAAACATATGCTCAGGGGATGTCGATGGATTGGTCTGGAGATATCCGTCTTTACCTTTGATTAGCCAGTCCAAAAGAAACGATGAACATCCTTCCAACAATGGATATCCTTTCTTTTTAAGAAATTCCTAGAAATGAATAAACAAGTAGAGGTTGAAACATAGAATTGGTTAAAGAAACTGAACCTGAAATCAGTAAAATTGAGGACCTTACCTTGTCCATTGTGTACGTATAATGCTCCCATGCATGAGTGCAAAGCCAAGCTCCACCCATTGGCCAGAGAGCCCACACTGCCTCACCTCTATCCGGTGAAGTTTTCGCCCATATGTCTGATACTTGATGTGCCACCCAACCACTTGCTCCGTAGTTCACCTATATATGGCGCATCAAAATGATAATTAGACTGATGACTCTAGTGATATAAAACAAAAATGTATCACATATCTAAGGCGGCTTTTGATCTTTTTGATACACTCATCAAGTTTCACCCATAGATGTCAACAATGTAAACGATAAACTATACAAAAAGCATAGAAACTTACTTGTGCTGTCTTGCGGCCATTGATTGCTAAAGCAGACATATAATCAAACAACGGTTCTTGGCATTCCCGGATATTACCAGGAAGAGAATGCCAATAGTTCATCTGGAGATTAATGTTCAGGTGAGGAGCACCACTGCAAATACCGCATAAGAAAGATGAAGGAAGTTAGTGATACATCAAGTGAAGAGAAATGATGAAATTACAAGAATGAAGAAGAGGGAAGAAACTTACTCCCATGGCGGCTGAACGTCCTTGTTCCATATCCCCTGCAAGTTAGCTACCTGAGTTCCAGGTCTTGAAGAAGATATGAGAAGGTATCGACCATATTGGAATAGAAGTTCCACCAGTGAAGGGTCTTCATGGGTTCTAAATGATCGCACCCTTTCAGCAGTTGAAGCTGCTTGTTCCACTGTTTTATTACCTGAGCTGCCAGAAAGTTGCAAAGAGACTCGGTTGAAAAGTTTCTGATAATCGCCCAAATGACGAGCATAGAGATCGGAGTACGAGTGTTTCTGGATTGAGCTGATTCTGTTAACGCATTCCTTTGAAGGATCTTTCTTAGAATCAGCGGGCATCGTAAATGGACCGTCAAAGTTAGACGCAGCCGCCAGAAGCAGAACCGCCCAGTCCGCCTTTTCAACACTTAGTTTCTTGCCACCTACGGAAGACACAGAGCCACCACTGCTTACCCTCACTTCAAGAATAGCAGCAAACTGCAATCCTTTGTGATCATCATAAGGTATATTTGTCGCGTTAATACTTTTACTCAAGTTCACAGGAAGACGCTTGGGGCGACAACTTCCCCGCATCAGAATCTGATTGGCCTTGGCGTTCGTCTCCGAATGATGGTGCAAATCACTGTCAAAAGATGCTTTAAAAGACAGAGACCCCGGTTTGCTTGCAGAGATCTTGGCTACAATTACTTGATCCGGCTTAGAAGCGAAAAACTCTCGAGAGAATTCAACAGTTCCAACGGAGTAGCTTACTTTAGCTAGTGCCGTTTCCAAATCGAGTTCACGGCGATAAGAGTCTTGAGTGTACTTACGATGCGAACTGTCAAACTCTAAATTCAAATCTCCCACAAGCTGATAAACCTGTGTAGGGAAACCAAGAACAAAGGTTTATTCTTTAGACACGAAAAGAAAAAAATCAAGAACTCAACATGCACTAAAAGAATCAAGACATACATCAGAAGGATGGCCTGATAATTTGACAGCTTCTGAAGTAGCTTCAGCATAGTTTCTGTCATCAACAAGCCTCCTAACTTGTGCTAATGCTTCAGGCGCATTCGGGTTCGTGTAATCCGCGGGAACTCCCGTCCAAATTGTGTCCTCTGTCAAATCAAAACCCCATTAAAAAATTTAGCACTTCAGATCCACAACTATTAGAGGAACACAACAGAGAAGCCAAAAACAAGAATCAAGAACGTCTTCTTTTTGTTTAGCAAAAGTGTTGGCTTTTACGCATCAAGACAAATAAGAGATCCAGTTTGATTAAGGTGATTATGATTTAACAATATGTCTCAAGCATAATCCCCTGTTCTGTTAGCAGTCATGTCAATAAATGTTTCCGAGAAACACGACTAGATGATCAACATCTGACATAGCAGAAACTGTAGAGCTTCATTTATTACCAACATGCCAAGATACATATATATATATAAACGCAAATGAAGACTACACACACAACACAAATATGGAGAGAAAAGTTTTAAAAAAAAAAGAGAGCGACGTCGTTTAACATTTACCGTTGAGGTTGAGAGTCTCGGAGGAGACGCCTCCCCAGATCGTGGCTCCGAGGCGGCCATTGCCGATGGGAATGGCGTCAGTCCAATTACGAGAAGGCCCACCAAACGTCAGCTTCAGAGGCCTCGAGAGATCGTGGCTATCCAGCAATGTTCTCTCCGATGAACGCCGCGCCGGATTCCTCCCTCCCTCGCAACATGTTAGTACGATACAAAGTAGAAGCAGAAGAGAGCTGAAATGGACGAAGAAGCTCGACTTCTCCGCCATTGCTGCTGCTTTGATAGAGAGTTGCTTTCACTACAGGGAAGATATAGAGAGAGAGAGAGAGAGTGTGTTTGGTCCTGACTCTTGAAATAGATATATCGCACTGTCCTCGAGTAGTGATGGATATCAATTATTTTACGCGTTTTTTTTCTATCCAATTAATCCCACTTGATCAAAGTCTCACTATCCTAAACCAAGAATCATTAGAAAATCTTATATTTTAAAAATATACTACTTCTTTATTTCTTGTCAATCAAATACTTTATTCAAAACCAAACTCTATATACATAAATATTTTTTTAATCATAAAGAGTTATTTTAATCATTATCAGGTTCATCTCTATATATAAATCAAACCACGTAATTATACTTTACGTATTTTATATAAACTTATGTTTTCAAAGAGTGTCATTTTGTAATTTCTGTATAAAATTTTATATAAAAATTATTATTTTTGTTTTCAACTAAAATTAACAACAGTGAAAAATATGATACGAACTTCCAGAGTCGAATTTATTTTGTAATGACATAAATAGTATTTTTCTAGTTGATACGATACTAGTAGTGAATGTAAAGTTGATAGAGTAATAACAAACCAAAATTTCAAGGCCATTTATATTACTCATTTATTTAGTAATGATCCCAACCCAAATAGTGAGACCACAACTGCAGAGAAAGAAACGAACGTGTTGAATGTACCAAATAAGTCCATAACTAGGATCCAAAGAAAGGAGTTTGTCCAATACATACCAACCGAAATTTGGAGCAAATAACGAAGGATGAAGAACAAACAACTAGCTCAACCCACTTAATTTTAACCACGCTACTAATTACGAATGGGAAGACCGAATTAACAAACCAGACTTTGATGGTTTAATATTTTTTAACCACCGACTTTCGTTTTCTGATTAATTTATTATTTAATATGTAAGAAAACAAAAATAATCGTTTATCTCTCGTTGGTACTAAAGAGTTTCAATAGACACATGATGTTTATACGTTATAGTAGCGCACAATCTTTACATAGAACTTAAAAGATACATGAGGATCTATAGCCATCTCATCTAACGTATTTTTACAATGATGTAATGGTTGTCAAAGATATTGTTCTCATGTGGTATTCTGATTTTCTTTACTGATATGAAATAAAATAAAATAAAAACAATCACGTCGTCTCTTTCGAGTTTCAATACACAAATGCTTACGATGATTCACAACATGAAAAATATCGAGGACAAATTTAGCCAAAATACGGTTGTGAAGACGAATTTTAAAAATCGGTAAAATCTAACGCAGCTAGATTTACCTAGATGTATTATTTCCAATTGATTATATTTAATATTTTTATACGATTTAAACATTATGATTTCTGGGTTTTTTTAAAGGTGTTGTAGTAATTAAAGGATATCCATAGGTTTTAGAGTTTACAGAATTTTCTAGAGCTCAATCATAATTTACTATATATTCTCGTCTTTTGCTAAGGTTACACCTGATATATAAAACTAATCATAAAAGGTCNTTTTTTTTTTTTTTGTTAAGGAAAGCCCAAAATATCGGTCTCGTCTTGTTACTCTTGTACATTGGTTACATTGTCTTTATCAAGGCACATCTGCACATGATCTTATCTATCTATGTTGAGCCGAAGCAGAATACATCGAAGCTTGTTTGTTTTTTTTTTTTTTTGCAACTTGTGAGATTGACATATTGTTGGGGTTAACAATTTGTCTAAGGATTTGGTTGCTAATGTCTCTGCTCCAGCTGTTTTTCTGAAAGAACCAAACCTAGTTAAGAAAATTGATTGCCACACTGTTAACGAGAAATTCAATGATGGTCTTACCTAGGCAAGCTGCTTCATGGCGTATATTCAGATAGTTGATGCTGTCACCAAAGTATTGTACCGATAACAGTTTCGTCATATCACATGCAAGATTGATTTGCTAAATATTTTCTCCCCATTTATCAAGGGATATTTTAACATGCCTATGGCATTATTGCAATTATTGAACATTTGAGTTTGTTAGAAACTTAGGATGTCTTCATGTACAGGTACAATACAACAGTGTATCATTTTTTAGAGATCGAATTAATAAATTATATTTTCTATTATACATGAAGATAACCTTTTTCTATGTTCCATTTTGTGTTATCTCTGAGTTGTTTTGTTATAGACTGGGAATACTTATGATACTTATAATCTTTATCATAAAATATTATATATATATATATATATATATATATATATATATATATAT
>OVBI01000297.1:0-93442 GCA_900406495.1 Sisymbrium altissimum | reverse complement strand
TTGTAAAAAAAAAAAAAAAAAAAGAATAACTCATTTGTTAGTAAAAAATAATTTATAATTTTTTTATGATGATTGATTTTTAAAAAATTTTTAGTTAAAACTCCCTAATAATAATGCTCTAATATCTTATTCTTTTTATAGTTTTTACAAACAGCTCTCATTTTTTTAGATGAAATTCACATATTTAGCAAAAAAATAGTATTGAGTAATCAGTTGCACTTTTTTGTATTGTTGTATAAGTAAGATCTCAAACCGTCAAACGCGTCTTAATGAAAAACAATATTTAGGACTCGTGGTTATACGGAAATTTAGTAACCGAGAAGTCCTAATCCATAATCAGAATAATAATACATTTTTAAGACGATGATCTACCCACTTACCTCACGGCTTCTTAAAAGCATTTAGAGGATTCAAACCTTTTTTTTTTTTTGCTAATTAAAAAAAAAATCTCTTTCCAAAAGCTCTTGGTTATCTTGGAACAGCGCAATATTATTGGACTCTTTCATGTCGTACAATTATGTGTTTACATCAGAATATATAATAAGGCATAAAACATTTTTCAATTGTTTCATACGAGTTGGAAGAAGCACATAGTCACATGCATGACAAAGTCTCATAATTATTTAGGGCTTGGTTTTGCATAAGATGTGATATAAAGTACTAGCAAAGTCGTCATTAAATTTGACTGTTAGGTATAAATGATGGTATCAACTTTTAATGGAGAATCTTTAAATATAATTTATAATCAATTTCGATGTCTTCAGTGTAGCTTCCGGCTGAACACCAATGCCAAAAACAAAACAGGTAGAGATTAATTTCTGAGATCAATAACAAGATGAAAAACACTAAGCAATAAATATCTCATTGTTACAGAAGCATTACTTACACATCTTGCTTAGTGTGATATAAAATTAGCTATTTTCTAACAATTTTGGATCTCATCGATGCATGCATGTTCACTCACAACCCACGTCAGATTAATTTGAAGATTATACACAAATTAATTAAATTTCGTAGTTTATGCTTTTTTTAAAAAAAACACACACACATACATGTCTTTAACAACAGTATATGAGAATTCTAATGTCGACACATATGCTAGTTTCGATTATTATGAAAAAGTTCATCTAAAATCTAAACTATATTTTATATAAACTCTAAAATTTTAAACATAAACCCTAAAAACTAAATCTAAATTACGTCCCTTAAAACTTAATTATATCTTTAAGTTCATCCAAAAAAACTTATATCTTTAACTCTTAGCACCTAATCAAAATAACATATCTTTGATATTAAAAGTTGTTTTTAATAGATTATATATTTGTTTTAGATTTTTTTAAAAAAGCTTCCAGTTAATTAATATTAACGACGTGATGATTCGAAGTGTACAACTTGAATCATGAAATGTTAAAATAATTCATATTCATTTTTGAGTTGATGTGGTCCCCACGTTACCCTAATAAATATCCATTCCCCGAAACAGTTCACACCACCCGAGAAACACAATATCTTGAAGAAAAAAAACAAGAACTTTTTCTATTTTATTTTCCCTTTGGAAACAAAATAACCTCATTGTGTCGACATGGATCGCCAAGACGAGCAACTGGTGAAGACAATTTGCGATCTCTACGAAAAGATCTCAAAGCTAGAGAGTCTGAAACCATCCGAAGATGTCAACATTCTCTTCAAGCAGCTCGTTTCCACATGCATCCCACCCAACCCTAACATCGACGTCACCAAGATGTGTGACACAGTCCAAGAGATTCGACAAAAACTCATCAAGATCTGTGGCGAGGCTGAAGGTCACCTAGAACATCATTTCTCTTCGATCTTGACGTCTTTTGAAGACAACCCACTTCACCATTTAGACCTTTTCCCTTATTACAATAACTATTTAAAACTTGGGAAGCTCGAATTCGATCTCCTCACACAAAACCTAAATGGACTTATCCCGAAGAATATCGCTTTCATTGGATCTGGTCCTCTTCCTCTCACTTCCATCGTTCTTGCTTCATCCCATCTAAAAGACACAGTCTTTCACAACTTTGACATCGACCCGTCTGCCAATTCACTCGCTTCTCTTCTGGTTTCTTCTGATCCAGACATCTCTCAACGCATGTTCTTTCACACCGTTGATATACTAAATGTGACAGAGAGCTTGCAGAGCTTCGATGTCGTGTTTCTAGCAGCTCTTGTTGGGATGAGCAAGGAGGAGAAAGTTAGAGTGATCGAGCATCTTCGGAAACATATGGCTCCTGGTGCTGTGCTCATGCTGAGGAGTGCTCATGGCCCGAGAGCGTTTCTTTATCCGATTGTTGAGCCGTGTGATCTTCAGGGGTTTGAGGTTTTGTCTATCTATCATCCGACGGATGATGTTATCAACTCCGTGGTGATCTCTAAAAAGCTCCCTGTTATTTCAAATGGGAATATTGTTGGTGGGCCATCGTGCTTGCTCATGCCTTGCAACTGTTCCAAAATCCACGCGATAATGAATAAGAAGAACATGATGATCGAGGAGTTGGGAGTCAGGGAAGAACAGTTTTCTTAAGAGGACGCTGTTTCTTAATTTTCTATCTTAATTATGATTTGTGTCTTTGTTTGTGTGTTGGTGTATTTCTCTACATTGTTCGCTGGTTTGTTCTTTGATATAAAAGTGTATCTGTTTCTGTAAGATCGGCTGGAAATGGTTGAACCGTAAGGCCTGACCAGCTTCCATTTGTTTCTTGAGAAAATCGAACTTGTTGAAACTTTCCTGTGTGGACGAGAAGAAGCAAAATTCATCAGATTGTGACGAGCTATTCTCACTTACTTCAGGAAGGAGTTTACGTGGCTATTTAAGGAATTCTCTATCATCGAGCAGAATCTTACCCTGAAGGATCTTGCCGATTAAACTTATGGCCATAAGACAATTTTGTGTTAAAAAAGGGTATGGTTAACCATTAAGATAAAATCAGATATAATAATCTTACAAGATATAATTGACCATGGAACACCAGCAGACAAAAACCAAAAGTCTAACAAAGATAGTGCAAATGTTATCAATTATCCTGGCTAGGCCTCACTTTTCGTATTTGTACACTTATTTCGACACATCTGACTACAAAAGAAAGTATATATGTAAATGTGTAATATGCAAGGATTAACAAATTGGAAAAATTTGATCCATGTCACTCAAAAGCAAGAAAAATATTGCACTGTCTAGTGTCTACTAGTAATTTAAAGAAAAACCCAATAAGAAAAGAAACTAGCCCAATCAACCTTTTTACTTACCCGTCCAGATCCTCAATTCGGACAAACCTAAAAATAACATCAAGTTACACCAGTGGGTTTGGTATAATAAAATAATTTAAGACCCGGTAGAATTGTGAGGCCCGGCCCGTTTCCATTAGTTTCTTGAGCAAATAGAATTCGTCCAAGCTTTTCCGAGAGAAGTGAAGAAGAATCAAAACATCAGATCACGAGGAAGCCATTCTCGCGAGAGTTTCTGTGGATGTTTAATCGAGAAGATGACTGTAATCAGTTCACGATTCTGATTAAGAACGGGAATGGAGTGAAGAACGCGGTGAGGCTGATTGATTTCCAAAGAGCACTTGCAAAAAGCTCTCCATAGGGTTTTTGAATCTAAAAAATTTGGCGATGTTGTTTTGGAATAAAGACCAATAAATTATAATCTAGTGAAGTAAGTGAAAATTTTAAACACGTTATCAGATGATAAACATGTCTGCTGCAACAACAATTATAAATGAGTATGCAGTAATCCACAAGGCGGAAAAAAAAGAAAAAAAGTTTTGACTGAAGCTAAAAACTTAGGATAGATTAGTTAACAAAGCGGGAAAAAGAAAAAAATAAAAGTAAAAGATTTATGAAATCTGAAAACAGATTACCGGTAAATAAGGGCAAAAGTGGTATTTAAAGTGTCGACGACTCTTCTACGGCCTCGCTGTCTCTATTTCTCTCTCTCTTGGTCAATTGGAGGAGATATATAAACTGCTGTTGTCTCCCTTCATCTTCCTTATATTTCTAAAAAGTAACATTCGAGAGAGAGAGAGAGAGAGACTCGTAGATTTTCTGAATCTCTCTGGTTGTTTGCGAGGAGTGAGGAAGACGAAGAGATTGTTTCTAGTTTTGCCGATTTAACACTTCTTTAAAAATCTCTGGTTTAATCCGAATTAGATGGTGGATTCTCTGTTTCCGAGCATCGAAACCACAGGTGACGTCACGTCTCCGGAGTCGAGACGGAAGAAGCGGAGGATATCAGAGACGGCGGAGGAGGGAGAGAAAGAGGCGCAACGGATCAACCAAGAAAGCCTGAAGAGATGGAGAACGAATCGTGTGCAGCAGATCTACGCTTCCAAGCTCGTCGAAGCTCTGCGCCGAGTTCGTCAGAGGTCCAACGACGCCGGTAAAGTCACCGGCGCGGCGCGAGAGATACGCGACACGGCGGATCGAGTTCTTGCCGCGTCTGCTCGCGGCACGACACGGTGGAGCAGGGCGATCTTAGCGAGTCGCGTCAGGCTGAAGAAACACAGAAAGGCAAAGTCAACCGGAAGTTGCAAATCGAGAAAAGCTAAGACGGAGGAGAAGCGAATAAGACTACCGGCGGTTGAGAGGAAACTGAAGATTCTCGGCCGTTTGGTTCCCGGCTGCCGGAAAGTCTCCGTACCGAACCTTTTAGATGAAGCGACCGATTACATCGCTGCTCTAGAGATGCAGGTCCGAGCCATGGAGTCACTCGCAGAACTCCTAGCAGCCGCCGCCGCGCCACGGACGACGTTTACACGATCCTAACGGCGGCAGTTAGTATGTCAGTTATTAAATTAGCTTTTTAATCTTTTTACCCCTTTATTTCGCTCTATTTCTTCTCTCTTTTTTTATATTTAAATTCCTGTATGTATTTCATTCCTGTACATTGTACATCACTTTTCTTTTTAGTTATATATCCATTTTTGTCTTCTTTATTTTTCTAGAATCAAGTTTTTTTTTACTCTTATTAAAGAAAGAAAAAGAAAGGCAACTAATCTTGATTCCAAAGCGTTACTGAATACACATGACCCCTTAAAAAGATAATCATACACACACACACACAAGATAAGAGAAAAAGTAAAAATGATTTTGCAACTTGAAGAAATTCAAAAATCGAGCATGTGCGTAGATGGCATAACGTGTGAAGAACATCCACCTTAATTTTGGGGCCAATGGACTCCATGTGATTTTTCTCATTTGACTTTTTAAAAGTCCGTCCACAAGTATATTTAGCGACTAATGTATCCTTTAACTTTTAACTGATTGATAAGAAAATAAAATTGCTTTTAAGATATAGTAGTTTTGACATTTAAATATTGATTATGGTATAAGATTCAAAGGTAGTGTGAGTAAGTTTGTCAGAAGAAGAAATCCACTAGGGGGAGTAAGTAACATTGAAAGAAGTGTGAAGAAGCAAGAGGACCACAACATTGGCACCAAAAGAAGGGGAAACAACGAGATTGAGAGATGAGTCTGGAGGTCTTTCTTCCCTCTTTAAGACTCCCCACGTGTGCTACTTCTTTTTACACCCAATATGTCTTTCTTTTTTGCATTCACCCTTTTTTTTTATATATCAAATTAATGGGTCAATGTGTCTTTTAGTTTTTTAAGAAAAAAAAATTACAAGACGATTTCTCACAAAATAATCTTCACAAATAACCCAGATAACTTTTTGAATTGAATTGTCCACGCTTCTGAACTGTAACGATAGTGCATCCACGGTTAATCCGTTGACACTTCTTATCTTGATATTAGTTATTAATATTAATTTAATGTATGTATTAACATGATATTGTTTCGCACAGAAAAAGGGCTGAGGAAAAAAAAACAGTATATATATATAATTATATAAATGCATCGAATGATAGCTACAAAACAAAACAAAAGAAAAAGAAGCGAAAGGGGAAAACGTGGAGTTGGCCATATGTGGCTAAAGGGGTAGACCCAATGTAATCACATGCAACCATGTGACTCCAATTATGAACCTCATATGTGAATGTGGCCGAGGAGATGCCAAATTTTGGAGAGTAATCTCCTCTTCCTCCTCCTTTATACAACGCGCGCTGTATAGTATTTAGTTATTTACAAATGTAAACAAATTTACCTTATCATTCATAATCATCAGTTGGCAGAAAAATATCATATTTATTTTCTCATTTACCTTGTTTTCATTACTAGTTCCTCCAATATCAGAGGGTAATGTCACCTATACACGGATTCTTTTTCCTGAAGAGAAAAAACAAAATATTCACTATCTCTTTTTAAATAGGTGTTTTATGGTCTGAACATACCGAAAATTAATACTTCTTTACAAAATAATAAATGTTTTTAACATCAAAACACTAATAATTAGTAACTATTAACTAATGAAAATGATAATAAAGTTATGAATAGTTTATCAGAAACTTCATAAAAAGACAGACAACCAATCAAAATGATTATATCTGACTGAATGTGAAGACAAACAATCAATTCGACAATTTATTAGCATATAAAACTTACTTACCCACAAACCAACATGTAATTTCAATTATTCGATTATGTCGTTTTTCTTAAAACATTTTTTATAGTTTGGTTTGCGTCTATATGTTTTAGTAATAATGACACTATCTATAACAAAAATATAGAAATTAGATATCCCCATCTTATGCGAATTATATATGCACCTTACAAAAAATGAATCGTCTTAATTTACTGCATTTTTGATTAGTACGCATGGGAGCTATTAGTTATTTTACCGCAACAATTAGCTACCTGTGAGAAGCGCCAAATAAATTTGAAGATAGATGATCGATTATATATATATATATAAGGTTTTGTCCTCAGGAGAACTTATGGGAATCGGTAGACTGAAACGAAAGAGAAAAAAGAAGACCGGAAATACAATCGGTTCAACCGGCGGAAAGAACCGGATCCTCAGACTATATGGTTTGAGTATCGGAAGCAATGGGTCCTGGGGCGATAGAAGCAAACAAAACTCATTTTTGGACAAAGTTTGACTTCAACAAAATACCTCATCCATATCTTTTCTTTCTCAAATAAAATATATAGGTTTCTTATATGTAAAGGACTTTTGCGTGGTGTAATGACATGGAACACGTGGCAAGACAGCATGCACTCGCACATGTCTTCGGCAGAGAGATTTCGTTGTCTTTGAACTGTGCTCGTGTTTTTCTACATTTCCGCACGTGGTCTCAAGTCAACCATATCCACTTTACTCATAAAATTTTGTTTGTAAATATCACCATCAACGACTCTTTCCCTTATTTAAATAATTTCTACCAAAGTTTGAATATTAGATCGTTATGAATTTTGCATCCAGATCAGTCACGTCTTAGAATTACGTCAAACAAATTCACTCTTTATGGATTCCTCCCGACTTAGATGACCATGAAGAAAGCGCATGTACACAAAAAAATGCCTACAAATTCTATTCGTAGGGTGTGAAGATCCTAATTCGTAACTGATCTGTATCTCTATTTCAGACTAATTTAAAGTTTATAGAAAATTTGAAATTTGAAACTATAGAGTCTAAAAATCATAAAAATGAGTATTATAAGGTGAAATTTAATTTATCGAAACTCGATTAACATAGAGTTCTCAACCATCAAAACTGCAATTATAATACGACAATTCAGTTTTGGTAATCAAATTTTATATATAACTAAGCAGTGCTTATTTCTAATTTTCAATTGATCAAAGTTTGTAATATTAACCAAATATATGTAGTTGTGTTCTTGTGGCATAATTTTGATGGTTTGTGCTAACGTGCCACAAGAACAAACCAGGACAAACCATCAAAATAATTTTCAATTGATCAAAGTTTGTAATTCTACTTTGTGATATTAACGAGTCAGAGCATACCAGCCTAGAAACAAGCGAGCGTCGACCTCCATATTTCAAAGCCCTTCCACCTACATGGTTAATTTAAGTTTTTCTCAACACAACATTTGATCTTCCATAAAACCCGAGAACTTCTTCATATAAGCTTGTCTTACTTCCCTATCAAATTTCAAATAGTCCCCTTTTTCTGTAACCGAGTTTCAAAAATCTTAAAATTCTATGCTTCATCTAGTTGTTAGTTTAATGCAATATAACTAACACTTAACCAAACCTGAAAACTTGTGATGGGCCCAAATATAAAACGCAAGTCTCAATTTGTGTTTTTCTAGAAGATATATGTGTTAAAAGAGACAGACTAGGATTGACTGATTTGAGATCCATCCATCGAGTCTGACTTATTGGGATCTCATATGTGCTACGATTCCAACCGAACAAACTGTACGAGGAGGAAGAGGCAAGAACTCTTTGATGTTTTAGAACATTTTTTTTAATGCAAATAATAAGGCTCTCTGCTCTGTGTATTACGGAATAATAATTTCATATTTAAGAAATGTAGATCAATTTTTTTTTTGAAACAAAAAATATATATTTACTAGTCAACTTTTTCCTTGTGAACCTAAGAAATATAATGCGAATAAGAGAATTTTTTTTTTTAAAAAAACTACCCAAATATTTTCAAAATTTATTAAATTCCATCAAATATGTAAATCTTTAAAATCTTCTAAAATCGTAATCCAATAAATCTTCCTAACTAGATTACAGCTAGTGTAAAATGATAAAAAGATTTAATATTTTACACTATCCGAAATCTAATGTGTTTACTCTGATGATCATCAGAGTGAACTAGTAAACTTGGGATTAGTTATTTAGTTTGAAGCTCTACAGGAAATCTTTTGGTTTACAGTAAGTTTTAACTTATGTTTTCAGTTATACTTTTAAAAGTAAAGCCACAAGCAATTGTCCAGTCACTTTAAAAACCGAAAGGTATATTGTTCGATTCCAAAAGAAAAGAAAAAACGAAAAGAGAAGAGCAGCGATGAGTTTGATGACGACACTATGAGTTTCATGTCATGGTTATTCAACAAAACCCCAAATAACAACAATCATGACTTACACAAACCCAACCACGTACAAATACAACTTCGGCACGATGGTTAACCGGGATACGGCGAACTGTATTTCATACTCGACAATTCGATCTATAACATTAGTATGAAAAACATTGTTTCGAACCTCTTTTTCAATCTGCATGTAATTCAAGGATTCAATAGGAATAAGCGCCGCCGTAAATGATATTTGGGAGCCTAAAACCTGCTTTCATAGCCAAAACATCAAACTCTTCCTTAGTTCTCTCTCTGCCTCCAAGTGTTGCACACATCATTCCCACATCGAAACATAATGAATTTTTGGTCGCTAGATCGGTTTCCGATATTTCTTGTGGTAGTATCGATTCAACTATAATCACTTTGCCAGTTTTTGGTAATGCTTTCTTACAATTTTTTAATATATCCACACACTAATCATCGTCCCAGTCATGAAGGATCCACTTAATCATGCAAAATAAAATTTGAACTTTTATTAGTAATGTCATATTCTTAAGTTTTTCTGTTTTGTTTATTTGTAAGGAATTGAACAGCTTAATACGTATGTATAGTGAAATATCAGGTTTACCTTCATGAATATGGCTTCACCTTGTGGAATTGCAACAAACATATCACCACCTACGTGTTCTACGCCTGACATATGTCAACATATAGCCCCGTTAGTTCGTATTTGTTGAAAATCTTTTCACATAAATTATCCTGCGAAACATTTGATATCCAATTTTTACAATTTCATTTAGCTGTAGTTTTTTTCTACTAGAGATATTATTTAATTTAAATATTTTAATTTCTTAGTATAGTTTCTTCATTAGTAAACTAGTTATTATTATTACTTTTTTAATTATAGTTTAAACTTATATCTAGCGTGCAGTGCTATACTTGTTTAGTATAAAAGTTATAAAAATCGTCAGTTATTTTGAAACAATTAGCAAAACCTTATGCAATTGGGTAATAGTAGTAAGATACGGAATTCAGAAATTCGATACAGTAACGAAAAATATACAGTGAATTTGTATTAATCGCTTGATCAATAAAAGAAAAACTGTCAGATTATCATGTACGATTAAAAATGATTTCTATAGCATTAGTGCATTTAGCAACCGTTGCAGCTAGCCAGCTTCAGTAGGCACTATTGCATTTTCCATGAAGAGAGCTTAAACATAATGAAAGATTTAGCTCGAAAACTGTAATACAATGTTGAAATCTAGTCGTGTCTCATTTTTTTAAAAAAAATTGTTTGGTAATTTTGTTCACTCTAAATTTTGGACAATGTACAAAAAAAAAAATTGGACAATGATGGAAAAGACCAAAAGCTAACTTTAGAATACTCTTTGTGATAAGGAAGGATCCAACAACTAATAAAAACTCGGACACAAATAAAACCCGGGTCCGACCCGAAAGCAGGAGACGAGTCGTCCTCCACGATCCCGTTCTCGAATTTCAATTCCACGAAAAAGAAAGAGAGCGAGAGAGAGAAGATCTCAGACGAAGTGGTTTTCCAGAGGAGAGAAAAAAGAGAGAGAGAGAGAGAAACGAAGATGTCGCTGAGGCCGAGTACACGCGCGGAGCTGAGGAAGAAGATATACAAGACAGGGGTTGATGCCGATGAGGCGAGGCGGAGGAGAGAGGACAACCTCGTCGAGATTAGAAAAAACAAGCGTGAGGACAGTCTCCTCAAGAAGCGGCGCGAAGGGATGATGCTCCAGCAGCAGCAGCCTCTCGGAGCTGGTCTCGACGGTCCTCAGAGCGCTGCCGCCGTTGAGAAACGTGTAAGTCGCTGATCTGAATTTCGACTTTAATTTGGATCCTCGGATTCGATTTGTTAGTTGCTGGATCTTCCTCTCGATTGTTCCAATAAAAAAGTGAGGCTTTGATTGTGCTTTCCCTTCAATTCTAGATCTCAGCTTTTATGAAAACCAAATCAACATTCTTTTCGATTGATGCGTAGCCATCAATTTTGCCTTCTTTCGGATTGATGGCGGATCCTTTATATGACAACACATCTGATCAAAACGTTTAGTCTGTTTCCGTTTGATGATATAGTGACTTATCTGGTGATCTTGTTAATGGATTGGTTTGTTACATTTCTTCCTTTAGAGAGATTTTGTTTCCGTTGAGAACAGCTGTTTGATGCTGTTCATGTGCTGCTTTGACAGTTAGAAGGTATCCCGATGATGGTACAAGGTGTTTACTCTGATGATCCTCAAGCTCAGTTAGAGGCCACTACTCAGTTTAGAAAGTTGTTGTCTATCGGTAGGTATACACTTCTTTTTTCCTTTCAGATCGTTCTCGGGGTATGCGTGTGTAATAGGAATTTGATGGTTGTTTATGATTTCATGAGCAGAGCGAAGTCCTCCAATTGATGAAGTGATCAAAGCTGGTGTTGTCCCTCGTTTTGTCGAGTTTCTTGGAAGGCAAGACCATCCACAACTGCAGGTATGTCTTATGATTCCGACATTTTAGATTTGTCCTGGTACCTTATAGGTTCTAGAATTGTCTGGTTACTTACTTTAAAGTTCGCTTGCAGTTTGAGGCTGCATGGGCTTTGACCAACGTTGCGTCAGGAACATCAGATCATACTCGGGTTGTGATTGAACAAGGGGCGGTACCCATCTTCGTTGAGCTTCTTAGCTCTGCTAGTGATGACGTTCGAGAGCAGGTTTGTTTATTTTCTCTCTTCATCCAATATATATATATTTTGTGATATGAATTTATAGTCAACCAAGTGCTTCTCTGTAGTTTTAGGTGCTAAAATGTTCATCGTTTCTTACAAACCTTTTTATGTATCCGTTCTAGGCGGTGTGGGCCTTGGGGAATGTTGCTGGAGACTCGCCAAACTGCAGGAATCTTGTTCTCAACTATGGGGCTCTTATACCATTGCTGTCCCAGTTAAACGAAAATTCAAAATTGTCCATGCTAAGGAATGCTACATGGACCTTGTCCAACTTTTGTCGTGGGAAACCACCAACACCATTTGAAGAGGTAGGACTGGAGAAATGGATTCTCTTATGCAAACTTACTTTGTCAGGACAGCTTATGTTTCGGGTCAAAATTTTTAGTTACATATGTTTGGTTGCGTTTCTCAGATTATTCGAGCATGATGTTTAATATTCATATATTTCAGGTGAAGCCTGCCCTGCCAATTCTTCGGCAGCTTATTTATCTAAATGACGAAGAAGTTCTCACCGATGCCTGCTGGGCTCTCTCCTACCTTTCAGATGGCCCCAATGATAAGATTCAGGCTGTGATTGAGGCAGGTGTCTGTCCACGACTTGTGGAGCTTCTGGGGTTAGTTCCTTTTTGCCTGGCCTATAGTTGACTTGACATAAATTTTGTTACTTTCTCATCATCATTTAGTTTCCTTAGTTTTCTTCCTTCGGATTCTTAATGCTATATACGTTGGTCTTTTCAATAATGGTGTTGCCATCTTCAAACATGTGATGCTTTTTGAATTCCTTTTAGAAATTGAGTGTTGGTGTTCTCACTGTCTCATATTATTGTCATTTGTTTGTTTACTGACTTTTATATATTTCTTCAAGTCATCCATCACCAACGGTTCTCATTCCTGCCCTTCGAACTGTTGGGAACATCGTAACTGGTGATGACTCTCAGACACAGGTATGATTTGTCAAGAATGATTCTTTATAATGTTTTCGGGTGTTTGCTTTAACATTTTGACTACACCTGTATATGTTTGCTTTTCAGTTTATAATTGATAGTGGCGTACTTCCGCACCTTTACAATTTGCTGACGCAAAATCACAAGAAAAGTATAAAAAAAGAAGCTTGTTGGACTATCTCGAATATTACTGCTGGGAATAAAGTTCAGATAGAGGTATGGGCCTTTTTCTGTTATAATTAATATTTTAAGAAGACACTTGTTCATTGAAAATGGTATGCTAATGCTGTTTTACGTCTAATCCAGCAAGCAAATTATTCCTTTCTAATATGTTGAATAAGTTTTCTTAACTCTTTTCTTGAGTTTAAAAGCAAGCAAATTTTAATACTTTCTAGTGGATGAGGGGATTTGATTTTAATTGTAATTTGCTATATATGCCAACAATACTTGTTACCGAAAATGTTGATTGAGTCATCAAAGTTTCAGAGGCAAAAGGCATTTTTTAATGATTTTATATTATTCAAACACTAGGCTGTGGTTGGCGCTGGAATTGTCCTTCCTCTTGTGCACTTGCTCCAAAACGCGGAGTTCGACATAAAGAAGGAAGCTGCCTGGGCTATTTCCAATGCCACCTCAGGAGGGTCTCACGAGCAGATTCAGTACGTCATCTCTATTCCTAAGCGCATTTGGAAATAAATGACTTACACTTTATAGTGTTCACTCTTACCGTCTTATACCATCATCTATCTCAATATCGAAAAAGGCTATAACAGAGTTTTTGCATGCAGATATTTGGTAACCCAAGGCTGCATCAAACCTCTTTGTGATCTTCTAATCTGCCCTGATCCGAGGATTGTGACTGTGTGCCTCGAGGGGCTTGAAAACATTCTCAAGATTGGTGAGGCTGACAAGGAGATGGGACTAAACGGTGGGGTGAATCTCTATGCCCAGTTAATAGAAGAATCTGATGGGTTGGACAAAATCGAAAACCTTCAATCTCATGATAACAACGAGATATATGAGAAGGCCGTTAAGATCTTGGAAAGATATTGGGCTGAAGAAGATGAAGAACAGATCCTTCCAGACGGTGGGAGCGAAAATCCACAACAGGGCTTCAATTTCGGGAATAACCAGCCCGCTGCTCCCCCTGGTGGATTTAAATTTGTCTGAAAAAGGTATAGAACAAATTGAAATCCTTTTGAGTTTGGGGAACCTGAGATTCATCTTTTGCAACTGTTATTGACATCGCCAGGTTCAAGTTTGGGTTTTTGAGTACTGGTGCAAAAAGGCTTTTCCTGTTTCTTTTACTTTGTTTTTTGCTGTCCTCCCTTATTCGTCTGAATCATTCTCTGATTCTGTATCTTAATATCTTATAACTCTGGGATGAATCATGTCAGTGTGGTTACTGGTTTAGGATATGATCACACTTTGTATTTGTCACTTTTATCGTTGTTGTCATAGTTTTTTAAAACTTTTACTTGTCAGATTACAAATACAAGAAGAAAAGTTATTTGATTGCAAAAACCTTGTCTTGATAAACAAAATGCTCAAACGAATTGGTTAAGAAAAGCTTTAATCTCATCAATATAAGGAGACTTAGTAGGAATGATGTGGCCAAAGTCGTGCTCTATAATGGTGGCACAACCTTCGTCAAACAACCCCGCCAAATCTGAGCTGGCTTGAGTCACGATCTGTCTGTCTTTACCAGGCTGACTTCCGAAAATGTGAAGTGAAGGGCACTTGATCGATCCTTGCTCTTTCTTCTCCAACAATGGCCACGGTGTGAAACCCGAGCACAGCACGCAGAATCTGAAGTCTATTTCACCTAAGAGCTGCTCCTGTTTCCCGCAAACAGCTGCAGCCATTGCCGCACCTTGAGAGAATCCGAGAATGCCATCAAAAGGCCCTTTCTCTACAAAAGCCCTTTTCAAGTATGTCAACGATTTGTCAAACCCTTCGGTTTGACTCTGATACTGCAGTGGATCAAACTGGCATTGAGCCACTGTCCAATCTGTTTCACTCGGCTTGTCAAAATCTGGTGACACCAACCACGCAAACTTCTTGTTGCATGCCCCGGTTAGAGGAGGTGCAGCAGTCTGGTAAATGAACTGTAGTTCATGCGGTGCATCGATGAACACAAGCTCAGCGATATTCTTCAGTTTCTTTGCTAGTGATCCAGTCCTCCCTTTGAAGCCAGACGCGTTCTGCCTAAAACCATGCAAGCATAAGATCCTTAGCTTCCGCCTTGTATCGTCACCTGCGGAGCATAGAACATGATATTACAAACTTCAGAAGTGGAATGAAAAAAGCTTCGCGGAAAAAACCCAAAAAATAGATAAACAGACGGTACCTTTGCCTTCAGAAGGCTGATTTGAGGGATCAAGACTCGAAGGGAGTTGCCCTTTTCCGTGTTTACGGCATAGCTCACACACATAATTATCTCCTTTAACCTGCAACACAACATCATAATCCAAGGTAACACAATCCATGTTAAGTGAATCAACAATAGTGGTCCGGGAGTGTAATACCTGGCAACGATTGCAGACTAATACAAGCATCCGGCATAATCTGCAGCGGCAACGTGGAGAATAGTCGTCAAAGGTATTGTTGCACAGAAGGCAGCAGCCTAATATATCCTCTTTTGAGCTCCCAACTGAGATCCTTCAAACCCCACATGAAAATATACGTTACTCGGGAGGGTTTCCTAGTCGATTACAAGTGAAAGATGCTAGACATATACCGGTGATCAAACACAAAGTTCTTCCCTTTGAAGAAGCCTCCACTGGGAAACTGTTCAAGGTATCTCTGTATGCCACCATAGAGCTGCAAAAAACAATAACAGCTGGACTCAGCCGAGTTCAGTGACTTGTGTATCAAATCCATTTGCTATCCAGGATCTCACCTGAAAAGTATTTTCAAATCCAGCGCCTTTAGATCTGATATAGGCAGATGCCATTTCACACCTGATTCCGCCAGTGCAGTACCTGATTTTGCCCAACACATTAGAACTTCAAGATTTGGAGGTAAACTGACAAGAAACTTATCACTGTATGTTCATAGAATTATTATTCATACATGAGCACGTTTTTTCCCTTCAGTTTCTCGGCATTCTGATCAATCCAGGTTGGCAAGTCGCTATACTGCCTGATTTCAGGATCAAGGGTCTCAACATTTTCTGATTCGAATTTTCCAATCCGTGTCTCGTACAGGTTCCTAGCGTCCAGTAAAACAAGTTCCTTATTCTCAGACGTCCCATATCCATCAGGTTGTTCTTCTGAGTTAAATAAAACATATCAGATGAGACACACAATATAGCAGCAGGCGATAATACAAGTTAAAAGAAGGATCTTACTGGCACTCTGCAGGACCGAATGAAACTCCGCAGCAGAGAGATGTTTTCCAGCATTTGAAATTTCTGGGGATTTTAAGAGAGGGCAAGTACTAAAGGTCACTAACTCCTGCAAATCACAACCAAAAGCCACGATTATGTCAAAATGCTTGAAAGTTTATGGAGGTAAAGTTTGGTTAATAACAGCTGAATAACCTCAACACAAATACAAAACAATTAATCCATCAGATGCACGAAAATTTACGGCATTGTAAAACATAAGATCCATTTCCATTTAAGTGTGTTAAATATATTGATTCAAACCAATCACAACTGACTGCGTTTATTTTCATAATTCCACCCTCATTATTCAGTTTTGTAAATCAGTTAACATACGAACGCTAATTATGTTTGTAAGAGAATAAGGCAAGAACCTCAACAACACGGATGGAGAGTGATGTAAACCCACATTCCTGAGAGACTTTGTCATTCAAGGGATGATGGCAAGATGCAAGCTTGAAGTCAGTCCCTTCGAACAAACAATTCGACTTTGCGGCGGCAATATGTTCCTCCAATGCAGTTAATTTCCCACCAACCTAACCAAAATGCAATTTTTTCTGTTATCCCAACCATATAAACAGAACTCTAACAAAAGAAGCTTGAAACTTTGGATTCTGTCTTTGTAATGGTTCAGATGGATCTTCTATCAAACAACTAAATGAACTCGGAACTCGGAGGCTTTGACTTTATTGTCTTTTATTCAACCTCAACAAGTTACAAGCTATACCTCTATTAGACAGCCAAAGCCAACACAAACCCAATGTTTCAGACAATAATACAGCTAAAAGTATATAGAATTTAACAGAGTCAACACTTTCTATTCATTCCTCTCAACAAATAAAGGTTTAGCCTTTTCGATTCATGGGTTTATATCCTCAAAGAAGAGTTAAATCAAATATGCAACATCGGATATGCAGAGAAGGAGATTGGAAGCATACGGTGACATTGACGCCATGAGTAGAGAGCCTGACTCGGCCTAGTAAACCGAGTGAGTTGCAGCTAGATTCATAGAAGGAAACGAGCTCATCTAGATCAGGAAAAGAGGTGTACTTGTAATATAGCAACACCCCATATTGCTCTTCATTTTCAATCCTCTGCTTCTCGCTATCGCCACACGAGCTCGTTCCCATTAGGGTTTTTCTTGTTTCAGTGGGGAAGGAAGCAAACCGTTAAAATCTCTCAGGCTCGACGAAGATGGAACGCGAACGCGATTGGGAAAACCGAATCTAATTAAACCGAATTGCTTAAACCGGAATTTGAATATAAAACCAGTATTGCGTATATTCTCTGTTTCTCACTATGAAAATATCCTTCAAAACATGATTGAATTTCAAAACACCTCTAAAAGATCTTCAAATCACACAACATTGTTTAGCTAAAGAAGCTCGAAAGGCACTTTCTTGGGCAACACTAGTTATACGTTGTTAATGCCATGAGAGACATTGAAAGCAAAAGACATCTAAACTAAAACAGAGAGATACAACTTCAATTGATCTTTTTCAAGCTCTATAAAGTTATGCCATTGCACTCATCAGTTTTATCCTTTTTTCTGTTTGGTCTCAGGGACTAGAGGCTTGATGGCGAGTTTCGGCTTTGTGCTAACGAGCCTGGGTGGAAGCACTGAAACAGCAGCTACAAAGGAGCCATTTGGTATTCTAGAGAGAGGTAAGAGTTCCACCAGAACACATAACTGCAAATTTTATTTACACCAAATCTTCAGAACTTTATGAACGGTGTAATGCAACAAGGTTTTGAATTCTTTTCTATATGTAAATTACCTCTGGAGATTTGAGATCCACAACTGAATCTGGTACAATGTCTTTCACTCCAGCGGCCACATTTTCAAAGCATTTGGTCCGGTCCAGCAAAGGACATTGATCCAGAACCTCTGATGCTTCTTTCTGAATCTTTCCTTTCGTTTCCTCCACACCTCTTCTGTTATACCCAGCTGCAAACTGTATGGTGGTATGTTGTTAGTAACCAATATTTACTTCTATGTAATGGAAACTTGATTCTACGGGCAGATACCTTCACGGGTTTTGATAGTGTATTTTGTTTATCATCGACAAACCGCTGGACAAGCTTTGATACTGTTTCCCGAAGTTCTTTCTCTGTCAAACCACAAGTGGCTTGGACAGGGAAGATCCGATGGCACCAGCTGCATCATTCAAGTCTCAAATTACTTGTTTCGTGATGAAAACTTTCTTACATCAACGGAATCTGAAAAGACAATGATCGAAATTTCCTAGCAGAGGGGGATAATAACTACATAACCATAAGATTCCAAAAAGACGGAAATAAATCTGATATCTAACAGAAACCACTCTTTAGGACTATGATTTGAGACCTAATCACCACTCTATAACTCTATAAGCATGCTTTTTCAAAGGTGGAGTCGAATGCCCCAAGGCGAATGGTAGCTATAAAAAGGTTGAATTTCCAGTGGAGCACGATCAACATCATAAAGATAATCAAATGACCAAAGGTTCAGTAACTAAACATTTCACAAGATTCGTTTGTGCATATGTACTGATAAAGAAGAAAAACTTACATTGGTGCCTTCAGAGCTCCAGATTCCATAATCTGGAAGATTCTTGACACGATACTTGTAGTATCCAGAGAGTTTTCAACAGGGAAAGTAAAAAGAAGCAAGCCACTCTTTGTCAGCTTAACCAATGACATGCGAGACTCATGTTCTTCATTGACACTTTCTTTGGCCGATTTGAGATCATCAACATTTGGATTTCCACCTAAAGAAGGGCACCAAAAGTTAAGAAAAAAATAAAGACAAACCATAATTTGAATATGCATGCTCTTTACGGAAATGACACTAACTTGTTTCCTGCAAGGCATCAGCGTCGAGAGGTACAGTCTTCCCTTCATCTTCTTCTGTTTCTTGTGCACAGAGTTTTTGTTTTTTAGATGCATCCGAAGATTTCAGAACTTGAGCTTCCTCCTCACCTATGGGAGATAATACCTTACCAAGGATGGACATGACCTCTTTGGTAGCACTTTTCTCCCTTTCTGATAAAGAGGTCGGAATCAGAAACAGTATATAACACCTTAAATTCTCAATTCATAGGGAGAAAAACGAATTTCTATATCTCAATTCAACACATTAAAACTCAGAGACCACTGAGTGATTCGAGAAATTGAGGGGAAAAAGTAATCATACTGATGGTGCAGGTGACGAGGAAGCCGGAGTGAGAATGATGAAGCAGAGAAGAGGGAGCTGTGTAGTCGAACCGAGGCATGCTTATGATGCTGGCGTGTTGCTCCCATGGCGCCAATGTTTCAGCCTCCTCTTCTCTTTCTCTCTTTTCACAAACACTCTCCTCCCCAGTTGTTCTTCCAACATCCTCCACTTCTTCTACAGCAGCCATTGTCACTCTCTATGAGCGGCCAAGAATCTTATGTCAAAAGGACGGAAGTTCGAATCGATTTATCTACCGACTTCCCTCTACTCTCCCCCTATTTTGCTGTATTTGTTCTGATTTCTGACGAACTCAAAGTCTTAAACTTTAGCGGTTTAATCTGAGCCCTATATTGGCTTAAGCGGTTTGGAAAAGTGCGGTTGCGTTTCAAACCCTTTAAAACCCTGAAAACGCGACTTTTAATTGAGACCAACGCACTTCCACGCTAAAACCCTGAAGCCTACGAGGTCAGATTCGAACTTGTCAAGAGTCTGTGTCTCTGGTAGAGGAGAGAGAGAGATGCAGGTACTTGCCCGGAATCTAGTTCGTAGACTATCAAGAACTAAGGTAATTCTCTCTCGTATAGATTTAAGCTCGAATTTTGGATTCACTCGAAGGGCAAAACAGAACAATTCTGCAGAGATCTTCTGTACCATAAAGTTTCATCTTTTGAATTGAGAATTATCGACTTTCTATAAATTTACAGAAATCCTGAGACTTGATTGTATAAAGTATATGAATTGCGTGTGTTTCATCTCTGTGTGTCCTGTTCGTTTATCCACACTACAATTTTCTTTAAAGTTACACGTTTGCTTTAGGCTAAGAGACAATTTTGTTTATGAAATGGGGTATTCAGGGCATCAGTCGCAATGCATATTCAACCCAAAGGGTCAGAGACATTGGCCAGCCAACTCCAGCATCTCATCCTCATGTAACTCTACTTTGACTATCTTCTACTCGATTTGCAAATGCTTTATATGCTCTGATGGTTCGCTCTTCCGCATCAGTTAATGGCCGAAGGAGAGGTCACACCAGGAATAAGAATCGAGGAATACATCGGTCGAAGGAAGAAACTTGTGGAGCTTCTTCCTCGGAACAGCTTAGCCATCATTTCTTCAGCCCCCGTGAAGATGATGACAGACGTTGTTCCATATACGTTCAGACAAGAGGCTGACTATTTGTATCTAACTGGCTGCCAGCAGCCAGGTGGTGTGGCTGTTTTAAGCGATGAACACGGTTTATGCATGTTCATGCCAGAATCAACTCCTAATGTATGGTTGCTTATCTTTTAGTACATGAATTTCTGTATACAGAAGTGAGTTTGATTTCTGTTTGGTGATTTATAAGAATTGGCTTGTGGTCTAGGACATTGCTTGGCAAGGAGAAGTAGCTGGAGTCGATGCAGCGTCCGAGGTCTTCAAGGCAGAACAAGCATATCCGATAAGCAAATTACCCAGGGTAACTTATATTTATCCCCTATGTGGCAGCTCTTGTAAAACTTTTGGTTTGCTGTTGTGTTTGAGGCTTCTGTAACACAACTATTTTTTATTTGTACGTTCTTAATTTACAGGTTCTGTCAGACATGATAAGAAATTCTTCGAATGTGTTTCATAATGTTCAAACGGCCTCGCAAAGATACACAAATTTGGATGAGTTTAAAAAATCAGCATCTCTTGGCAAAGTGAAAGCTCTTTCAAGTTTAACCCATGAGCTGAGGTTAATTAAATCGCCTGCGGAACTCAAATTGATGAGAGAGTCTGCATCAATTGCCTGCCAGGTACTTCTGTATGGCGAAAAAACATTATTATGCTATTGCGCACGGACTTTCTTGTTACAAACGAGATGCTAGAGTCTAACTGAAAGATTGAGGTGGTTGAGAAGTAATGGGACTAATATTGGTTAAAGTTGTAACTTTTGCAGAAAATTGTGTGTACACACCTCATTTAGTCTTGAGATAATAGCTATTACAGACAATGAGCGTATGTAGTGATTTGGATCTTTTCATTCTCAGGGTCTTCTGCAAACAATGCTACATTCAAAAGGATTTCCTGATGAAGGCATCTTGTCGGCCAAAGTTGAGTACGAGTGTCGGGTAAGAGGTGCTCAGCGAATGGCGTAAGTCTCGACATTGCTATCTACTTCATGAATTAATATGTGATTCCGGGGGTTTTATTCACAAAAAAGGGAGTATTACTTATTCTTCTTTCCCTAATGAGAAGAATTTTCATGCTTTTTTATTCCGTAGATTCAATCCTGTAGTTGGTGGCGGTCCAAATGCTAGTGTTATCCACTATTCACGAAATGATCAGCGAGTAAGTTTGACGAAATTCTATTCAATTTACTAATATGGAGATGTTCTTGAAGCCAACATCTTAAATAATCTGCAGATAAAAGATGGTGATCTTGTCTTGCTGGACATGGGTTGTGAGTTACATGGTTATGTTAGTGATCTTACTCGGTCATGGCCACCTTGCGGAAAATTCAGTTCTCTTCAGGTTCTGTCTCTCAAACTATGATGCCGAAGTTCTTGCTTTTTTTTTCTTTTGAGATTTACGTCTCGCATGCTAACAATAAGGGTTTGCTGTAACCTTTTAAGATTGATTTAGGAAACATTCGCAATTAGAGATTTTGTTAGTCACTAATATCTACTAAAACACGACAATCTGAAAGCAAATTTCTATTTTACGGCAACTGTAATTGATTGTTTTAGTAGCGGATATCCCTTATAAACACATAAACTTGTTATAGTGCTAAGTAATTGTTTTTTTTGCGTTTTAGAATTGTTAATTATGACATTTCATTTGTTAGAATTTGTCCATGTGCACTGGTTACAAACGGAATTGCATGGGTCTTTGCTCGATTTCTCAATTATTTTTGGAAAACAAGATTATAATCGACCGTTAAGCAATATCCCTTTGTGGTTTTTGTTCGTCCAGTAACTCATTCGTCGAACTCCTTCCTTGTAAAATTTTCATTATTACTTTTTATTTTATTGAAGATCAATAATATTGTTACTTTTTTTTTTCCCAGGAAGAGCTATATGATCTTATACTTCAGACAAACAAAGAGTGCATAAAACTATGCAAGCCTGGTACAACCATCCGCCAGTTAAACACATATTCGGTAAATATAACCTTATCTTCAGCTGTGTCTTTGTGCTTGAGATATATGAAAAACACACAACATACCGTTCACTATCTACAGTTCTGTCAGGACGTTAAATATATTCAATTCTGTGTTTGTTATGGAGTGCAAAGAAAGGAAGTTCATTTAGAAGGCTGAATTACAAAAATTCATAAGCCAAAGGTGGACCAGAGATGTCATATATACCACCAGCACTTATCAACCTAAAAAACTGAAAAACTTTATTTGCCAGCAAAATGATGTTTGAACTCAGATGATGCTTTGTTGTTTTGCAGACCGACTTGTTGTGCGATGGACTGATGAAGATGGGCATTTTGAAGAGTCGTAGACTGTATCACCAGCTGAATCCAACCTCCATTGGTATGCAATATTGAACCCGACCGGGTTAATCATAAATCGTAAATTTGCATTTTTGGTCTTTGAAGCCAATACAATCAACTAAGTTTGGTTAACGTGTAGGTGAAAACATCTTTGTTTTATTGTCTGGTCTTGTCCTGTATAAACGTTATCATGTAACCCGAAGGAAAAAAAACAAAATGTTATCTAACAAAGTTCTCTTGTGATGGATAAAAAGGTCACTACCTTGGGATGGATGTGCATGATTCTTCTGCTGTAGGATATGACCGTCCGTTGCAACCTGGTTTTGTAAGTAAAGCTAAACTCTTTTAAGTCTTAGTTTTGTAACAAAAAGTCTGGCTTATAACATTGTCACCTGTTAACTTGCTCTCCTGCATTAATAATTTGTCCTTGTTGATGTAAGCCCATCAAATGGACTGGTTTTGGTATTTGCAAGATACGATTTTTATAATAGAAGCTCAATGTCAATGATGGTGTTAATGATGGCTGTTTGGACAGGTGATCACGATTGAGCCAGGAGTCTACATTCCATCTTCATTCAACTGCCCTGAAAGGTATACAAAGGCTCTCGTCAAACTCTATACACACCAACTTCATGTAGGAGATTGCGGTTTTGTAGGAATATTTGCATTCAAGAAGTATCAAACTATTTAGATCTATGAGATTAAACCGCAAATCAACCGCAGGACATGACATGGTCAATTCGACAAGAAATTGCCTAAGGAGATGCTTAATTTCAAATTGCTTATTTTGTTCTTGACAATTTTCAGATTCCAAGGGATCGGGATAAGGATTGAGGATGAAGTTCTGATCACTGAGACAGGCTACGAGGTGCTCACAGGGTCAATGCCTAAGGAGATCAAACATATAGAGACATTATTGAATAATCACTGCCATGAAAACGCTGCGCAGAGCTTGGCCAGTTTCTCTTCTTAAGTTTAGAGGTTACATTGGAGCTGTTCCTCGAAACAATTTATTTGAGATGCATAATGATTAGCCTAATTCTTGAGAACAACTTGGCTCTTGCGTGATAATTTGATATGATGTTGGTTTAGCGTTTGTGGATTTATAAGAACAAAGACTGGACCAAGTTTATAGTGGAACAGTACCAATGTATCAAGTTTCAAGAAAGTAAGGTAACAAATCACAATCAATAAGTTAGAAGTTGGAACTCTTTTAATTATGTGAACTTAAAGTACTATTTATTTGGGTTCTAAATATAGTGGGGTCAGGGAAACAAAAAACTCAATAATACCGTGTGATCCTCGATATAGACGTTTTATTCGATTCGATTATACCAAAAAAAAATAATTGAGGAGGACACGACGGTTACTGGTTAGCAGGTGAGGAGAATGTGAGATGATAGACACTGCATTTATACGGAAGGGGCCATGCACCATCAATCATATATTAATACTAGTAATTATTATCGTTATTGTGATGATGATATGCCATATGATCATGTAACATGATCTAACCCAAAAGTGGGATAAAAAAAAAAAAAGGGACTAGACACGTATCAGAATTTATATTAGTCACCCATAAACCTGCTCAACCATGACCATTAATGCTTTTTACATGCACCGCATGCATCTATATGAATATGAGATTAAAATCCAGTTAGCATCTTATAACATCCAGATCAAACGAAATTTAGGTTATCATAATTGGTTCGACTGATACAGTACATAATTCTGGGCGTAGTTCAATTTTATTCGTCTTTTAGTTGAACAAATTTTTGAGCCTTGTTTAATATCAAAATGACAAATGAAATGTCTTCCTTAAAGCAAGGAAATCAGTGTATTTCCTTAGGCGAGAAGACATTAGTAGATCTTATCCCTTGTCCAAAACTAGATTTCTCTTGTTTTGTCTTGTTTTAACCTAACTGACTGGAGCAACCTGTAGCCCTTGTTTACGTAAAACAAATACCTGGATATTTCAATCGCAGGATTTCATCATACCAACTAAATAATACGGCATCCCTTGTAATAATAATAATATTAACGGTGGTATCGCTCAAATATCAACTCAAGTATTTGATTATCCAGGCGATCTGGCTCGTTATATGTAGTTACGTTTGTACATGTGCTGTATATCTGCCATTTTAGTTCTTGTATCAAACGTCTTTCTAAGCATTGTATAAGAAACTTTCTTTTCGTGTGTTTTACTTGTTTATTTTTTCAATTTCTTGTCGTAAAGGACAAACGATCACGTCGCTATCGATGATAGTGATGTTATTTTCGCCTTGTTGATGAGCAAACCTAGTCTCAAACTTCATACCAAAACTAGTAAAAAATTCTGCTACAAAAATTTCACCTATTTTCATAACAAGGATAGTGATGTTTTCTTTTCACCTTTTCTAATTGGAGTGTATTTCAAATCCCAAAGGTGTCATCATGCCTTGAATAATGACCAAACTGTTTCATTTTCTAAAAGCAGTGGCAATCGCCGTAATAGGCCAGAAAACCAAGGGCAAACGCATCCCACCCAACCTATATATATCTTAAGTCACTTACCTCTCAACACAACAAACACAACTTCAGCTTTGAGATAAAGCTTAATCTAAAAACCCCACAACAGAGCGAAGAAACAGAGATGGGTTTGGTCACAGAGGAGGTGAGAGCCAAGGCAGAGATGTACACCGGAGATGAGATATGCCGAGAGAAAGCAAAGTGTTTCCTCAAGGAAATATCTATGCCCAATGGCTTACTACCATTGAAGGACTTAGAAGAGGTTGGGTATGATAGAGAGTCAGGTGTTGTGTGGCTGAAGCAGAAACAGAGCATCACCCACAAGTTCGAAGAGATCGATAAGCTTGTCTCCTATGGAACCGAGGTCACTGCCGTGGTCGAGACCGGCAAGATCAAGAAGCTCACTGGAGTCAAGGCCAAGGAGCTTCTAATCTGGGTCACTATCAGTGAGATCTATACAGAGGACACGCATAAGATAACATTCAAGTCACCAACCACACTGTCCAGGACTTTCCCGGTCTCAGCTTTTACGGTCCCAGAGGAAGTGGAACCTGCCAAGGAAGAACCTGTCAAGGAGAAGAGCAGTGAAGCCACCGAGGTCAAGGAGGCTGTTGCAGTTAAGGAGGCCTAATCAAGCTTTTAAAAGAGACCAAAATCGTTTTATGTGTACTTCAACAATTTAAATCGACCCTTGAGAGTTAGTGCTTTCCACTGCTCTTACTCTCATGTATTACCTACCACTCGTTGCTGTTTTTTTTACCTGTAATAAGATGTCAACATCATCCTGTTCTACAAAAATTACCGTAATTATTTATTATCTACACTGGAGTTGGTTCTGTATGTCACTCTAAGGACACTGGAAAACCTATTAGCAGGATAACGTGAGAGCTCCACCGAGATCTTTTCAAAATGTTTTACAACCTTCAAAAGTTACTCTCAGGGGTTAAAATGTATGAATACCCACTTAACCGTTGGCTCTATAAGGAGGAATGGCGTACTGCTTAATCTTTACTAGGTTTAGCAACATCATTCACATGCATTGACTCCAAAATCACAATTAGCATGGCTTTCGAGTATTATATCCAGAGCAAGGTTTGACCATATACAATAGGAAACGGGATACTAATGTGCTTCGCAGTTGCCGCAAATGAAAAGCAACGTCGTTTCCATTCACGTCACTGTGAATATCATAAGATGCTTGATAACGTACGTAGGTGATATAAAGATCTACCGCTTTTAAAAATATATATTTGCCAAGTTCACAATAGGGTCATCAACAAGGCAAGAAATTAGCCTTACAGGAAAACTTGCCTATCAGATAATGAATGAAAATTTGGAACATTGTGAGTAGTAGTATCTCACGGAAAATCAATAAAACATCAACTCTTTGTCTTGTATTAAATCGTCATAACTGCAATTGTCTACAATAGTGAGAGGGAACATCAGGGTTAAGACTACGAGATTCAAGTACCTCTAAATTACAAAACTTAAGATCCCAAAATCCTGATTCCTGACGCGTTCTCCAGCCCAATTACACCGTCTGAGACTGATTAATACATGAATGTTACAGGTCAACAACCAGGACCAATGCTGATTTTTTTTTGCTGTTGGAGGAAAAATCGAAATTCAAATTATATGTGATAAAATGGGTTGATTATTTTAAAAGCATACCTTAGAAGATGTTATCCACTTGCCGTCAATCCATTCCTGATGTAACCTTAGTTGAGAATGATGAAATTTAAGCACTTCATCAGTTTTCGAGAAATGAACCAGGTAGCTCGACTTTGCAAGAACCTTTTTAACCACCCCGATCCACCATCCATCATTATACAAAGCATTAACTTTGTCAAGCTTCTCGAACGGACTAACCATGACCATCTCTAGTGGTTGAGGCCTAATCTGAAAAACATTAACCTCTTCTCTCAAGGGCTCTTTCCCATCTTCAGCTTTCAGCTTATCATATTCCACAAGGCATTTGTCCGTTCCCCTGTATTCAATAAGTTTTGCAAGAAACCAAGAATCTTCAAATCCTTCTTCGATACTGCTAACTTCGACTGGAGTTCCAATGCTGAAATACTGCTTGTCGAATGCTTTTTTAGGTCTCACGTTCCGATCACATGGAACATTCTGCAGATCCAAATAAAAAACTTAAAAATACATAGGCGAGAAAGAAAGAATATCTCGCACATAAAAAAAGAACTTTTCTAGAAGATTCATGAATATGGAAATCTTGCATTACCTTTGCCCTCTTCATCTCTCCTCTTTTCAGTGGTAGCTGCCATGTCCCGTTAATCCAGTCTTTATGCAGACGAAGACCGAGCCTTCCAAACCGCATCTTCTCTCCTGACTGCCTGAAAAAGATACCAACTCTTCCATCCTTCATACTCTCGATGACATCACCTACCCACCAGCCGTCATTGTAGAATGCATCAATCTTGTCCCCAACAGCAAAATCTATATCCTCCTCACTTGGTGGTGGAGGCCGTATGTGCAGAAAGTCAGCTTCTTCTTTCAAAGGCTCGATGCCATTCTCTTCTCTCAAGTCTCGGTACTCAATAAGGTACTTGTCTTCGCTAATGGGTTCGATGACTTTAGCAGCAAACCAAGACCCCTTGAAACCTTCCTCATCACTGCTAACCTCAACAAGTGTGCCACTGGAAAACATTTCTTTCGCAATTGCTCTGACAATTTCCGGATCCACTTGGGATAAAAGATACTGCAAAGTTTCATAACTGTCACGATTAGTGTGGATACTCTAACATAGACGTAAAGTAGCTAAAACTTAGTATCTGTCTTACCTCTTCGTCTTCAGTGTCGTCTACTTTGTCTTCTTCTGATTCATGCTCTTCCGTTTCGTTTAGTGGAGGCTTCCAGGTGCCGTTAATCCATTCCCGATGAAAGCGTAGTTCATGTTTGGGAAACTGAATCTGTTCCTTGGAGCCTCTGAAGTAAACACTGTATTTCCCATCACCGAGAACCTCCGTCACCGTGCCTTCCCACCAACCGTCACTGTAAAACGCGTCCACATCGTCCCCGACGACAATGTCCCTCTTCTTCTCCCTCTCAGACATGGGCGGCGCCGGAGGACGAAGCTGAGCCACGTCGAAAACCTCCTTGAGCCGTTTCCTACCGTCTTTTTCGAAGAAGAGCGTCGTGTACTCCACCTGGCACTTGGAGGAATCCTTATCAGTGGATGGGATGGTGACCACCTTTCCCAGGTACCACGAGCCTCGGAAATCAGACTCGTCGGAGCCGATCTCCACGGCGGCGCCAGGTTTCAGGAATGAAGGAAGACGGTTCCGCATCGGTCTCGGAGTCGCGGAGCTCTTAGGGGCTTTCTTCCTCTGGTTCGCCGGAGACGAAACCCCAGGAGGTTGGCGACGCCGCAAAGACATGGCCTGCGAATGTCGAGGGATTAAATCGACGACAAAGAAATTGGCGGGAAGAATGGATGGATACGCGAGGATCAATTAGGGTTTTGGGGGGTTTGATTTCGGGAATCAAATCAGTTTGAAAAGCTTTTATCATCTGTGTCTGAGAACGCTTTTTACGCCACAAAAACCGATAACATTTCCACGTCCAAGAAATAAGATCTGTAAATACGTGATTTTCGGCTCATAAAAAGTTTTAGGCCCAAATTCACCTTTTTTAAGTTGGGTCTGTCATCAATTTTATATGGGTTACAAGCCTAGAATTTTGGGCCTATTTTTTTAGTTGTAGCTCAACTGAATTCATCGAGGGATCTTGAAGATGACCATTGGAATCAGAGCGGGACGTAAAATCAGTGAAATTTCGTTTGGGATAATCATAAGCGTAGGACCATAGGAGATGCAAAATGTTAATAGGGTAAGTCGAAAATGTAAAATACATGTAAAAAGGCGAATATAATAAATCTCTTTCTTAATCCCCTTACAAAATATATTGGAAAAACAATCAGTCAAAAAAACATGGTGTTGCTTATGGCGATCTTCTTTGTACACTGTCTTTCCTCTCACTAAACCTTTTCTTCTTTTCAGACAAGGGTGAAGGCAGATTGTACCGTGGATTGGAACCTTGATGCGATTGTCTGTGAGGCAAACTGCTGAAATTGTTTCTTTGCATCTGCCAACAACAAGTGTGAATACCGGTTAAGAGAATGTACATGCATACGTTCAGTTGTACACAAAAGCCGATCTGATTCCTCACAAAATCAGGGCTATACTGGAAAGGATCCTACCTTTCTTGCACTTTGTGAAACCGATGATATTAGCCACGTTGAGGGACAAGCAAACGCCAACAACCAGCAGATAGTCGGCCTGAAACCTTATCAGTGAAAATACACCAAGGATAAACCACGCAGCTGCCTGAAGAAAGGGAAAAAAACACAAGATTCAGCTACGAATACAACCGGCAAAAGACAGCATAATATATTCACCAGTTTGTAATGTTTACTATAGACACTAATCCAGTTGCTACTATCTCATGGCTAATTCTCACTCGTTATAGGTCGCTTGTCGTGTAATTGAGCCTATAGGGTTTTAAGCTACCAAGTAATAATCAATCTGATACTTAGTCAATGAATGATCATAGGACATACTAATGCACTTTCAACAAGCAAAATAACAATGGCCAACTTCTAGCCCACCAGATTACTTCTCCCTAATCTGCCTAATTTGCAATGCGTCTGCATTGTGATTTGACTCCAATGTCAAATGCTACTACCCTACTCAGAAGGAGAACCATCTGTCACAAACTCAATAGATAAAAATTCATTTAAACGGTAGCTTGTTGGTGAGAGAATTCAGTGATCTATATATGGCCAATGTGGGATACTATAAGACAGCTCTGAAATTCTTATGGCATCACCGTAGCAAAGTTCATTCTTGGCTGTTCTTACTCCTAATGCTCCATTAAAGTTCAGGTGCCTTTCAAACAGGTTTAAGTGATAAGGATACGCTACAAACTGTAGTCTTAGATAGGAACTACTCACTGCAAGGTAAAGCGTCCACCAGAAAAGCCATGAGTCTTTCTTGTTCATCCGAGCCAAGGACTGATACAGACAAACGAACGAAATAAATGAGTATTCAAAAAGACGAGAAAAGTAAAAGCAACACAGCATTTTAGACAAATGAACCTTATAGCCTATTGAATAAAGTAGAAACATGAAGCTAAAAAGAGAGACTAACCTCCTGGTCAAGAGACTCAAATTTCCACACACTTTCTCCCAAGTCATTGATCTCGTTCCACCACCTGAGACCAACCAGTATACGCCCACTCACATTCTTAACCACCCAAAAGTCAAGGGCAGCAAGAAGAACAGTCACTACAAAGATTATGACAAAGCTGTTGAAGAAGAGAGCGGATAGAATGTAAAAAGCCAACGCAGCACCCTGGCACATAAACAGAAAAGAAAACTTGTTACCATTGTCCAATATCTACCCATTTCTTTTGACACACTAATAAAAACGTCTAAATACTTAAACTCTGGCACATACCTTGAAGAGAACATGGAAGAGACATGTCTTTGGGTTTGCATAGTTTTCAACTGGTGGCTGCATTGAAAGAATAAAGTGAACTACGAGAATAATCAAAGCTGTAGACATTCTAAAGCAATTTAGGAGTTCATGCAGCAAATTTCCACTGTTATAACCAGAAAAACGCTAATAACCAAAAAGGTGCAGAAACGATCACTCTCTCTACGCATTGTCGCGATAAGGTAAAACCATTCGGGATTAAAGACGATTCTTAACCTAGCATGTCTATTTAGCTCAAACCTTCCAACTTCTAATGTACATATTTATACACCTTCGCCGGAATTTCTCGTAGACGGAAACGAAGAATACAGATCTAACACAATAACATCCAGATCGTACAACTAATCTAGGTTAATCGAGAATCTGATAAGCAATCGAACTCAGAAATTAGCATGAATCGAAAGGAAATGAGGCGTAGATGAAGCAGCGAGACAGCTAAAAATTCACCTGGTTAGGATCCATCTTTCGAAGTATCCAAAAGGATCAATTCGAAGCCGATCAGCAGAAAAACAAAACACCTTTCCGATATGGAAAATACGGATCTTCCCTCCGTGAAAGACAGAATTTTCCGAGGAAATTTTTCTTCTTTCTGTATCAGATCTTCAAACTCTTGCGCGTGTGTGCTACGTGACTTCTTCTCTTTTTGTAAATCGTTTTAATTCTAATTCAGCCCAGATAGACCCAAGTGAATGTCCTCTGTGGCCCATTAGGCCCAATAAAAAAGTTTAATTACACTTTCACCATAAAAACTTACGTTATTATCAGAATCATCCACACTATCCAATATCCACAACAAGGCAAAAAGATGAGTGTGTTTATGAAAGAAGAGGACGACAATGGCTGTAAATATGTGACCATGAAGTGGCGAGAGGCTGAGATAATTGTCTTATCCAAAAAAATAAAGACTTTATGATCGGAAGCGACAATATGATGGTGCCTCACGAACCATTCACAGACACTCACAGACTTCAAATAAGACCTGTTCTTCAGTTTGCTCAGAGAGTGAACCAACCATGGCGAAGATGATGATGTTGCAACAGAGCCAGCCTTCTTTCTCTCTCCTTACTTCTTCTCTCTCTGACTTTAATGGCGCTAAGCTCCATTATCAATGCCAGGTCTTTTTTCTTTTTCTTTCTTTGTTCTGACGATAATCGTGTTCGTGATCAATTTTTCCGTGTCTGATGGATCAAACTCTGTTTCTAAAATCCATACATCAATTTTCAGTTCATTAACATGTTCATCACATAACACAATGTATCCGTCTTATGGGTTTATGCTCATCTTGTTTGTCTTCTTGAGCAATGGATCATTGTGTATAGATTAATGAATGTGTGCCTAGACGTCTTGGTGTGGTTCTGGTTATGAGCTTATGATTGTGTATTTAAGTAAAGCGTATGAGCTTCTATGTCATAATTGTGGATGTTGTGAGTGTGGTTTTCGTTTGATATGTCTGAATACTTCCTCAGGATTTCCATTTTGTTTCCAAAATGATTTATTGCTGTGAAGCTCTAGCTTACGGAGTTTGACTTTGTTGTTTAAATTGCAGTACAAGAGGAAGGTTTATCAGCCAAAAGGAGCACTCTATGTATCAGCGTCGAGCGAAAAGAAGATTCTTATAATGGGTGGCACTCGATTCATCGGTGTCTTCTTGTCCAGGCTCCTTGTCAAAGAGGGACATCAGGTTCTTCATTTCTCTTCCAGGACCGATCAAATTGTATTTTCAGCTAACAATTTAGTTTCCTTTGCTCATTGGCCGATGGTTGCTTTTGCAGGTTACATTGTTCACAAGAGGTAAATCTCCTATTGCCAAACAATTGCCTGGCGAATCTGACCAAGACTTTGCTGATTTTTCTTCCAAGGTATTACGCGATTCCTTTCGAAAGAACTAGTATGTGCACTCAAATATAATATATGGTTTCGGTCCTTTCGGATAAGCCAAGGAAAAACATAGTATTTGTGCAAGAGGAACTTGATAAAATACTAGATGATCAATTAGACTTCCAATAAAATTGAATGGTTTTTCTTGGTATTTTCTAGATTCTTCACTTGAAAGGAGACAGAAAGGATTATGACTTTGTGAAGTCAAGTCTTTCAGCAGAAGGCTTCGATGTTGTTTATGATATCAACGGTAACAAGTAGTCTATTTGCGATTAATGTAAAGTCAAGAAGATACAGTCTTTTGCCTTTGACAACTGAGATTTTTTACATTTGGTACCTTTTACGTTTCATTTTTCCTCAGGAAGGGAGGCCGAGGAAGTTGAGCCCATAATAGATGCACTGCCTAAACTAGAGCAGTAAGTTGCAGGATATCTTATAGCTTGTTCGTTTGGTTGCCAGTTTGATAATTGTAATATTTGGTTAATGTTATAGGTACATCTACTGTTCTTCAGCTGGTGTTTATCTGAAAACTGATCCCCCGCCACACTGTGAGGTATGTAAACTTTGTCTTATTTTTATTCAATAGTTAAGCTTGTAATATCTGGATTCTCCCTGTAAATACTGTAGATTTGTGATTTGTTCAAATGATGTCACTCAGAAGTATATTACCCGAGCGCATTTGTAATCATCTTTTTATTTTGGGACATAAACTGATGCAGGTGGATGCAGTTGACCCAAAGAGCAGGCACAAGGGGAAGCTGGAGACTGAGAGCTTATTGCAATCAAAAGGTGTAAACTGGACTTCTATACGTCCTGTCTACATCTACGGTCCATTGAACTACAACCCCGTGGAAGAATGGTTCTTTCACCGTCTAAAGGCTGGTCGCCCAATCCCAGTTCCAAACTCTGGGATCCAGATCTCACAACTCGGTCACGTTAAGGTCACACACCTACTTTCTCTATTAGTCTTGAGCTCGCTTTCGCGTTCAGGGAACTCATGATGTTACAGGGGACCATAAAATCAAACTCAGCATCTTTCATTCCTCTTGGATCACCCTTCAAGAGTAATGGTCTATAACGTCGAATGATTATGTAATTTCAGGACTTGGCAACAGCCTTTCTCGCCGTGCTTGGTAACGAGAAAGCCAGCAGAGAGATATTCAACATCTCAGGAGAGAAATACGTCACCTTTGATGGGTTGGCAAGAGCTTGCGCAAAGGTACATTCTTGTCTATCGTCTCATCAAATTCAAAACGTCTCAAGTACATTTCGATGTGGTCTGTTTGAGATCCGAAATACATACACTGGGCCTTTTTGGATCATTGCCTGAGTACGGGTTGTGAGGTGATGTAAACTTGTGATGTTTTCAACTCTATCAGGCTGGTGGGTTTCCAGAGCCAGAGATTGTTCACTACAACCCGAAAGAGTTCGACTTTGGAAAGAAGAAGGCATTCCCTTTCCGTGACCAGGTAAACCTCCAAAATTTAAATGATTCAGGCTGCATAACATCAAAGAATCCAATTTTTAAAAAGTTGCCGTTTTATTTATGTATGTATGATCTTGCAGCATTTCTTTGCGTCGGTGGAGAAAGCAAAGCATGTCCTGGGATGGAAACCAGAGTTCGACTTGGTCGAGGGTCTCACTGACTCATACAACCTTGATTTCGGTCGCGGAACTTTCCGAAAAGAAGCGGATTTCACTACTGACGACATGATTCTAAGCAAGAAACTTGTTCTTCAATCCTAAGAACTGGTCCTATATAGAAACATTCTTGGCTTGTATGGTTGTATGATCTCACACTGAAGAAGATTCTGGAGTTTATTGTCGTCTCATGTGTACTCTTGTTTTGGATTTTGTTTGACTTTCTAAAAAGAGGCGGTCTGGCTCTTTACTTAGGAACTTAACCACTTAGGGAAGGAGAGACAAAGAGTTGTATGGGAGTTACATGCAACTCTCCAAAAGAACCGAACCAAATATGAACAATAATAACCGAAATTACAGAAACCAAACCAAAATTTAATTTTAGTTAACCTCCTTTTGCAACTTCCTTTTGCTATTAACTTTTTTAAGTTAACGGTTTGCAATGAAGGTACGTTGCCGCATAACAACAAATGCTATTTCTCGAGAAAGTTAAATTGATTATCTTCATGCAAAATTAAAAGTGAAAATTTCAAAACTTGTGGTGGTGAAGACATCGACAAACAAGTCAAGAATGGTAAACATTCAACAAGAAACACACATACAAGAAAATAATGACTAACAAACTCCGTGGTCCAAAACTAGGCTAGAGATTCTAGTCGTGCATAATGGAAGTTAAAACTCAGACACAAGGACACATATAGGTCGACTAGAGAGGAATATCCCAGTCTATATTCTCCATATGTGGATGATAATTCATCTAAAGACTAAGAGTACCCACTTTTACATATTACGGTTTCCAGAGAACTCAGAAGTGTTTACAAGTTTTACTTTGTCATCAATAGATTTTATAGATCAGGAAGACGTACTGACACAAACTTTATAGAGTATTGCAACGCATGATCATCTTCTTCTTTTTGTTACTGCAGTTTAAGTGTATGATTTTCTTATATAATTAATGACCAAATACTTTACTGCAAAAAAATTTTGGTCAGACCGTGACAAAATGTCACTATAAACACTTTATGTGATAACAGTGACCTGATAACTCTCGGTTCAACGTAAATATATGGTTGGGCCATAACTTACAATTGTAAGGGGTCATGGTGTTTTTGGCAAGGAGGGATTTGTCCACTGCAAGTCTTAATCTTGTGGAAGAATCTTACAGATTCTTGTGGAATTTTGATTCCATATAATTTACTACTAAAATGGAGTAGTCTTTTTATTTATTTTTTTGTCAGCACCAGAAGGAAGTTAAATTAGTCGTAGCTCCATATCATATATGTCGGTACGTCTTTGTCTTTTCGAGTTTATATGTCGGTACGTCGAAATGTTACAGCATTAGTTTTAGATTAAACTTATAAAATCAATAATATACATTAAATCTCAAACATATCACATATGTGCATCTAATCTGACAGATAATTTTATTGTAAAAGAAGCTAGGTGTTAATAGTTTTTTCCAGTTATAGAATTACGTACAGTTCTCTTGTATTATATATCGTAATTTCAACAAAAGTTTAGCATTTTAATATGCACCAACTTTGGCTAGTAAATGATTTCATAAGTAAATACGTAATACGTAATAAGTATAATACTATTTACTACGACGAGTATATATAGCATTTGAATTATGAAAACCAATCAATGCTTCTTTATGGGGTCCACTCTTAGCCACGTGGCATAATCACCACCTTGTATGAATTACTCAGAGACGCTTCAACAAAGTGGTCTCCACTTTCTCGCTCTGGTGGACCCCGCCTCACCATTTTAGGTATTCCAGAGTTTTTGGCGAGCTGAATCCCGTGTCCTACTGTATCGCCATGTCATCATTTCGAATGGTCCCATTCTTTCAAAAGACGAAGCTCAGCCGTTGGATATAGCGGACAAGCGTATAGCAGTCAGATGAAAAATATCTTCTTTCATTAGATCCTACATCTCTCGATAATTAACATTTAATTAATTTAGCCCATAATCACTGCCTAAATCCTATAAAAGCCAACCTTGGTTTCTCACTAAAAATCACTCATCGACTCAAATAATCACCAGCTTCTCTCTCTTTCTCTTTCTATTTTTTGGATCGATGGCACCTGAAATCAACACCAAGTTCAGCTCCGGTGGCAAGAAGAGAGCGTACGTGACGTTCCTTGCCGGGAATGGCGACTACGTGAAAGGAGTGGTTGGTCTCGCTAAAGGGCTAAGGAAAGCTAAGAGCAAGTACCCATTAGTGGTTGCTGTGTTACCAGACGTGCCGGTGGATCACCGGAGACAGCTGTTGGAGCAAGGCTGCGTCGTGAAGGAGATCCAGCCCGTTTGTCCACCAGAGAACCAAACTCAGTTTGCCATGGCTTACTACGTCCTCAACTACTCCAAGCTCCGAATTTGGAAGGTATTTACAAATTCATGCATGGTACTGTCTAGGGTTTAGAGACTCCAAAAGCACTAAAGTAAAAAACGAAGGAGTTTTTTTAGCGAGAACATATTTTACCGTAAACAATTTTTAATCATTGTCACCTTATTTTCCACAAGTATAGCTAACTATATAATATTAATATGTGGATACAGTTCGTGAAGTATAGCAAGATGATATACTTAGACGGAGACATACAAGTGTTTGAGAACATTGATCACTTGTTCGATCTTCCTGACGGCAACTTCTACGCCGTTAAAGACTGTTTCTGTGAGAATACATGGAGCCACACGCCTCAGTACAAGATTGGCTACTGCCAACAGTGCCCAGAAAAGGTGACGTGGCCTGAGCCCGAACTTGGTCCCAAGCCACCGTTGTACTTCAACGCCGGCATGTTCGTCTACGAGCCAAGCCTCCCAACTTATTACAACCTTTTGGAGACTCTCAAAGTTGTCCCTCCGACACCTTTTGCCGAACAGGTAAAACAAAATCTACACATATTATAATATGACTCAGTTTATATATAAGACTGCCTCAATATTAATTATATATATTAGGTTCTGTACCTATAATCTAAAATTGTTACATATCTTTTCCATTATAAGATTAAATTGAATTGTGTGTTTTTATAGGATTTCTTGAACATGTACTTCAAAGATATATACAAGCCGATTCCACCAGTATATAATCTTGTCTTGGCCATGCTGTGGAGGCATCCAGAGAACATAGAACTTGATGAAGCCAAGGTTGTTCATTATTGTGCAGCTGGTTCTAAGCCTTGGAGGTATAAGATTTAAATTCTAATTATCTTCTTGTTCATTTCTAAAACGTAAAAAAAAAAGTAGAAGATTTGAAATTGCTTCTCTGTTTTGAATTAGGTTCACAGGCCAGGAACAGAATATGAAGAGACAAGACATCAAGATGCTTGTAGAGAAGTGGTGGGACATTTACAACGACGAATCTCTTAATTACAAGAACATTAATGAGGGTTGGGGACAAGAAGAAGAAGAGGTCCATAGGAAGGAGCAAACCACCATTTCACAATTCTTTACAGATTTGTCTGTAGCTGGTGTGCTTCACTGTGCCAAAGCGCCGTCCGCCGCCTAGACGACTATGTGAGGGCTAAGCTAGGTTATTGTTAATATCTAGTTGCTAAAGTCACAAACTAGTTATCTTCAATTCGGAATTTTACTACATAATATTGTGTTTTGCTGTATTTTATACCGAGTTTATTGGGTGCTTTTAATCCACAATCCTTCTTTCTACTGTATATGTTTGCTAAGGACCTTTATCTCTGATACATTCCTCAGATAATATAGTTTGGTGTTCACTTTCATGTAAAACGGTCAAGTGTAACTGATTTCGAGGTGGATTAGTCCCTCAGCTTTATCATGCAGACATTATTTGTTTTCTAAATTAAAATTGATATTTTGTTTCAGAAATCGCCAACCCTCAGGATCCCTTGGTGATTAGAAACCCTGGTTCTTGAGCGGATGAAATGTAAAGATCAAGAGATGTACGAACCAAACCGCAATTTCAGTAAAAATCACTAAACCAACATAATACATTTGTCAATGCAAGCTGAAACCAGCAATATATATTAGTTTAAGTATCAAAATCAAAACTTGATATCCTCATATATATACTAAAAGAGAAGTCATGAGAAAGAATATTACAAATTAATATCCAATAACATGTTTCCAACTCACTATTTTCAATTAATTGTTTCAAAATGGTGTCAAATTTTAATTAGTTTACCAACATATATACTAAAAGATAAGTCATGAGAAAGAATGTTACAGATTAGTATACATTAACATGTTTCCAAGTCCTTTCTTTCAAAATATTTTCCCAAAATTATATTGATTTTATAGAAAAGTATCATCATGATCATCATCATGTTGCTCTAGTGTATATATATTTTTATTATTATCCAAGCTAAACTATGGATAACTGTTACAAATTAAAATAGGATTCGAGTTCCACATCATCTTCTGATTTATTTATTTATTTTTATTTCAATGATATAAATTAAAACAAAGATATATATATATATATATACACTATAAACTACATCCAAAACTTATAGATAACCAATCTTAAGAACTAAGAATATTTAGATTTAGTTTATAGTTTTATTTGGTAAGTTCTTCATTTTCCTACGCAGTTTGACTCACTAATTTTGGAACACTAATTAACAAACTAAGGCATAAATCCGTAAGCATACACAAGTATATATACACGTTCATTTCTCGGAATTTATGCAACACAGTTTTCAGATATTAAAATATGAAACTCCCCCGCGGCATATTTTCCATGACCATTCTTGCTCTCTATATTTTTATCCATCACATGGAAGCAGTCGAAGTCGATGGACCGACAGAAGAGCTGATCAATAGTATTTGCATTGAAAGCGAAGATTATGAATTGTGCGAAAAAATCATTCACAAAAATTTAGAGACACAAACTACTAATCTCAAAGATCTCACCTATCTCATATTCCGCATCGCTATTGAATACGCCAGTGATGCTTATATTTTCATCGGTAACATCTTGCGTGAGCATCCTGGTCCTGAGGAGACGACTGGTCTCAACACTTGTCTAACGGTTTACAGTGACGAAACCAATATTTTCTTAAAAGTACGCCATGAGTTTTGTCAGGAAGACTACGAACATATGATTATAGACATTTTATCCACAACCAAGATTTTGGGAAAATGTAGGACTGATTTTCTGATTCCTCCTAACATCAAGAATCTTTTGGTTGAGAAGAACAGAGTGATGAAAATCTTGATCACCATGTCTGCTGTTTCGGGGTCTATGGTAAAAAAAGGAAATGCTTATTTGCTTAGCTCAGTTGTTACCGAGCCTTGCTTTTTCAATGAATTAGTTAAATTCAGTAAAATATTAATCAGCGGTTTGTAACAAATAAAGCTTTAGAAAAATAAAAGAAGCGTAGCATTTGTTTTCTTGGTTTTTAAATAAAATATAATCGTCCCAAACATTATAAGTTATAGATTATAAATGCTTATTAGTTTCCATCTCAAAACTATTTACCAATGTGTATAATGATTTTTATATTATAGAGGGGTAAAAATTAAAAATTAATATTAAAAATCTTGTTAAATTATTCAAAAAATATTTTTTATAACCTTTAGTTAACAAATCTAAAAAATTACGGATCAAAATTCAAATAATTTTTTTATTTACAATTTAAAATAAAGATTTGTGTGATATGTGGATAAAAAAAACTATTTAAAATATACAATTGATAACTCGCGTAATTAAATTTATATATTTAAATTAAATATTAAGATTCATGTTAAGTTATCCAAAATTATATTTTAATATTTCGCATACATTTATATAGATGATTGTTTTTAATTTTTTGGTTTTTTCGCTTACATTTATATATAGGTGATTATTTCTAATTTTTTTGGGTTATGATTTTTTAAAAAAAACTAAATTACCTTTTCTATTACTTTAATCCTTTTTGGTTTATAATTTTATTTTTTTAAAAGGTAAATTACCTTTTTCATTATTTTAATCCTTTTTAGTTTATAATTTACTTTTTTAAAAATGTTAATTTTTTGTTTGTTTATTTTAATCCTTTTTATAATTGACTTTTTTAAAAATGGTAATTTACTTTTTCGATTACTTCCTTTTATAATTTTTTTTTTGTAGTTAGTAATTTTATAATTTTATGACTTTTTAAATAATGATAATTTACTTTTTAGATTACTTCCTTTCATAATTTTTTTTTTTTTGTAATTAGTAATTTTATTATTTTATATTTTGACAAATATCAAAATCTTAAATGATCAAATCTCCACTTGTCACAATCCTATTAATTACTAATTTTGAAGATTCAACTTTATATAATAAAATATAGGATGCGTTTTTTTACATTTTACTCTTTATTTTTTACTTTTTACTGTAGGATTCCTAATATGTCTATCGAATAATGGCTTTTTATTCATTTCTATCCTAGAGGTCCAAACCTCTGTGGATAAACAATCAGTTAAAGCTTAATGAAGCTAGATGCCATTTAAGACTTTTGAATTTTATTCTGCAAATATTTACGTAGTCAAACAAAATCTTCTTCAATTTGGTATTTTTTTTGTGTGTCTCTACCATATATCAACACAGGAACTGAATTTACTTCTGGTCAAGTCTTTGTATTGGATGCTAGTGGTACATTGATATATGTACATATTGATGGAGTTACAGAAAAGGTGATAAAACATGCAATCACTCTTGAAAAGTGACAAAACGCGCAATTAATAGTTATACAAATGCTCAAACAGAACTTTGCTAACTTAGCTAATATAATAATAATAATATACGCGGCCACGAAAAAACTTTTGACTGTTGACTGATTCATTAATATGCCTAATTTTCAAAGATGAAGATATCACCGAATTCATTCTCAAACCACCACAGACTCGCAACTCACAAAAAAACAAAAACAAAAAACGAATGAAAATGTATCGCATTCTATTGGTATTTCTGGCGATTACACTCGTTTACTCCGTCGCAGAAGCTCTTCTCAATGGGAAAACTCAACAAACAATCCACGGAATCTGCAAGCAGACAACAGACACCAAATTCTGCAGTAAAATCTTTGTCAGCAAGCTGATTACTAATTCCCCGAGCAAGAAAGATTTCGTGAACGTGACAGTGACAGAAGCTGAAAGATTCTCGGCCAACACGTATTTCTTCATCAGCACACTCCTAAGAGATGCTGGAGATGAGAGGCTCGGTCTGCAAATGTGCGCCGAAGCTTACGCTATTGTGAACATAGCGTTCAGGAATGCTATATCTTTCTTTAATCAAGGGCTCTACGGTAAGATTCCCAATCTCGCGGATAACGTTTCCACGGGTGTTGGTATGTGTAAGACAGATTTTAGTGTGCCCGGTTACAAGATCAATCCCATGATTGAGAAAAACAGAGAGACGGTGGTCTTAATGGCCATGGAAAAGATCGTTGGTAATATCGATTTTTTGTAACCATCAAAGCTTGGTAATAACAGCAAATATTTTCAGAAATATTATAATTAAATAATGGTTTTAGAAGCTTGTTAGTGTTTCAAAAAAAAAAAGAAGCTAGTTAATTGCAAATCTCTTTTGGCATAGTGTTCATGTTGGGAATTAAATCGAATTTGATAAATGATAATTGCTTTGGGCTAGAGTCTACTCCTATAGGTTTTGCTATAAGTGTTTGATCTTATTTTAAGATTTTAATCTTTCTTCGTTCTAGCCAACCATAGTATTCCTTTTTGTTTTCTTAGTATGGATCATCTTACCGGTAAAGCAACCGGTAAAGCTCTGTCTTAAATATGCTGCCAAAATTCTCTTCCACGTTATTAATCCAACATGAAACGGAACCTATTTGCTTTTTTTTGTTTTGACTTTCTGAGATAAACCAAATACATTTTTTAGCAAAATAAAGCAAATACGTTATCATCAGACCATTTCTAGAACTAGAAGTTTCCCTCATTTTCTTCTCTTAAAATGAAACTACACTAAAATAAATTTAAATTCAATATTTCTTTTTTTGTTCTTTCAAAACGAATATTACAAATATATTCTTTGTGTCAACTTCTTATTTATTTTTACCAATATCATTTATTTTGTAAGATTTAAAATTATATTCTTTCATTTTTAAACTTCAAATTTTCTACTAAATTTATAATTTTATTAAAATGTGTAAAGATAAATTCAAAAACAAGTTAAGACAAACCTTAAAAACACCGATTACATGGGAAAAGAAAGAACTAGAAAGAGTTGATCTCAGCAAAAAATTCAAGAGAAATCACATGTCAAAGTCGATAACAAACGAGATCCCAAAACCAAACAACTTTCTCCTTGAGAGTCTTTCCTGACGCGAAGAAAGCTGAAAAAGAAAGCATCTGACAGCTTGCCACAACAAATTTGGAACCGACACATCCTTCGAAGCCCTAGCTTCTGAACCCAACGCACAAGCTGTGACAAAAAAAAAACCAAACAATCGTCCCACGGATTCGCTCCCGCCACCATTTGTGACCACTGAGGCGCAACGAAGAGAAAATTTCTCAAGTTTCAGAGAAAGAGAATTTTTCTTCTGTTGAGGAAAAATACAGAGCAAGACCAACCATAAATAGTCTTTAACGGCACCTGAGACCTGATCTGGTGCGGCAACTTACTCTACACCGCGAACGCTTGCTCCAACTGAATCAGTTGGCACCGAAGAGAATCAGATCCGAGCAGGCGTACAGAGGATACGGTAGGCCACATGCGCGCTAAGTTTTTGAATTCATCCATGCGAACGGAATCCGGTACGAGCAGGCGCACAGAAGATACGGTAAGCTTCAGATCTCTGTGGACCGGATTAGGTGCGAGCAAGCGCACAGAGAACACGGTAGACCACAGACACACCATCCGCATACGTGGCCTTATATCCACGCATCTTCACAGACCACACGCGACTTAAACGCGCGTTGCATCTTCACAGACGTCCCCACCGCATCTGGAGAAATTGAAAACCGCGGCCTCATATCCTGTGCGGGGAAGAGAATCGGCTTCGCCGGCAAATGAGACGTATTGAGAAACCATCAATCGTATTGAGCTCTGGTCGAGTAGACAGACGAATTTGTGCGGCATCACGAGCCATGTGTCCCTTTTTGAGTTTTGAGCCCATCATCATCATCTCTCACTGTGTCACACAAAATTGTATGATTTGGTGTCCCTTACATAATCATATGATTTTATCTTATTTGATAATGGATCTTGTTGCCAAATCCAAAATCAACAGGTCAAGTGAATATGCTACCAAAAATTCTCTTTGTGAAAAATCATGCGGACAGAGAGACCTACGTGGATACAAAGAAAAAGAAAACTATCCATAATATTCCAACGATGAACGAAACCTATTTGCTTCTATTTTGTTTTGACTTTTGAGGATACACAAAAGTAATAATAATTAATGGGAACGCCTGAAGATTAAGAATAATGAAGATCATAAGTGATATTTGTAGTGTCCATGCAAGGGACGAACACTTTAAATAACACACAATTCAATACTCCATCATTGGCCTCAATATGTTATACACATTATAAACTCGGAAAATGGATATCCAATTTAGCTGCCGTATAGCATGAATTCCAAAAAGGGTCATAGCCCATACTTATATGTTGAAGCATCAACGTTTCACGGCGATGTAGGTCTCGTGGAACCATTGCCACTACATGTTGCTGCTGCTGCTCCTCCTCCTCCTCCTCTCGCCGGCAATCTCGATTCAATATCTTCGTTGATATTCATTTTGACTGTGTGTTGTTGTTTCACCTTCTTTTGGTTCTCTACCTCGTCTTCATTCGCATTCATCTCTCTGTCTTTCCCCCACAAAACGCCATAAAGCCCAATAACCACAAGTGCTGATCCCATAAACCTAATACATATAGATCATCTAAATCATCATCACCCGTTTTAATATAATGTTTATATAGAGAGAGCATAGAAACATACGTGCCGGTGTAGAGTTTCTCTTCAAGAAGAGTCCAGCTGAAAACGGCGACGACTACGAGCTGTAAAGGGCTAAAAACAGATACGTAGAGAGGACCTTTTATCTGTATCGCCCATGACATTAAGCAGAACGCTAATGCAGACGCCACCACTCCCTGCATCCGCGTTTTATGATCATATACTATATTAGCTTAAGATTGTTATCTAATTAATCATTTATGTACGTAGACATACGGCGTAAAGGGCGGAGATGAGGCGGAGAGGAGAGCTGAGAGACCAATCAGCGAGTTTGTGATCGGAGATCAAAGCGATGGCTCCACATTGGATACTTCCCATCAAACACATTAGAAGTGTGCTCGTGTATGGTGCTGCAAATGTTTCACTCATTTTCGTCTGTAACCAAAATAATGTTTTTCGTTCAAAATTAATCAACCAAAATAAGACGTATACATTATGATAAATAGTGGTTTGAATTTTGACGAAACTATTTTAGCCTTATAAGTTATAAAACAACACAGAAAAAATTGCAGTTTAATAGTAATCAAAATTATACCTGAATGATCTCAATTACCCCGGTTGTTATCTTTTCGATTTTGTTCAAATATATCGTTAGAGTTTTGGTTCGAATTTTTCCAGTACAGTTTGATTTTTTCAGATATACAAAAAGAGAAATCTAGTGTTCTAACTTCTAACCAACAAAAAAAGTTGGCAATAACAAAACTACAAATTAGTTGGATTTTAGGTATCTGCTACTTCAATTGGATTCAAATTTGTTTTTCCAGATAGAAACTGATAACAAGCTACTTATACTTATTATATAAGTTACCTGAATAATGAACCAAATGGCCCAAGAAACGGCAGCAGCCATGATTAGGAAAGGTCCTAAGAAGAAGTTAGAACCGGTAGAATCGGGACCATGGCTCGTGATGTTTTGAGCATAGGCCCAATGGATCTTGGACTCTCCAATGCCAATGGTATGACCATGGTAGAAGGAGAGAACCATGGCTCCGGCCACACATACTACTGTCCCTATCACTTTGGCTTGTCCTGATGCCTTTCTAATTCCTACAGCTTCTTGTCTGAAATTGTTGTTTTGTGTTAAAAAAGTTATCACTAACGAGTTTAGTATATGATGGAAATTTTATTGAGGGTAATTTCACACACACATATATATATAAGAACCTGAAGATTGCGGCGAGAAGAAAAGTGACCGCCGGTAAGAGATTAGTTAAGGCACAAGCAATGGTGGGAGATGAATTCTGAAGTCCTATGAAGTAGAGCACTTGGTTCCCGGTCACACTGCGAAGAAAATCAAGATAAACGGCGTTATAAGAACTCTGTTTTCTTAAAACATTGTTTGTTCTGCTAAGTGCTAAGAAGTCATTGAGATGGGCTTGTTTAAAATGAGTATCAATAATATAGTTTATAAAATGAAATTGCAATTAGCAGGTAAAGTAAATATATGTAAATACCCGGTGATGGAGCAGAAGAAGATTTGGACAAGAACCCTTAGTGTGATCTTCGGTCTTGTCTTACTGCACAAGAAACCATGTACGAAAATTATGTTATCATTAGTCACTAACCATTAATTCGTTCAACATCGAATGTGATAATGAAAACAGAGTTTCTTAATCCCAAACCCACCCGGATGAACCATCACTTAGAAGAGAAAAAAAGAGAGATTTATTTTCTGTTTTATTAACATAATGCCTCAGGGTTAAAGTATTGAGGCTGATATAGTAGAGAAACAATCAAATTCACTTCTTAACTCTAGAACTACTGATGAGAAAACTTGGAAACAGGTAAACGTGGTCGTTATAAGCACACGACGACGCTTAACTCCTGGCACCATATTTTGTTTGTCTGTTTGTGTTTTCCGTTTAAGAAAGAAACGTGACGCGTGGATTGTGTGAGGTTGCTGTCACATTTCTCATTAGTTTCTCTCGAAAACCGGAAATTATAATGACGCAATTACGTATAATTCGACAAAATGATGATTGGCGATACTAGATGACCGGAGAGACTCAAAATAACGGTAAATACTCATTTCAATAACCAAACAAAAAGAGGTCACTGTCAACATTATTATTCCAATTCAAAAAGTGACTAATCGGAAAATGGGTGTCGCTTTACCTCTTTTTCTTCACAATTTCCGTAGTAGTTAGTCATTAAGAAATCAATAGCTTACCATATGCGTATTGTAATTTCCGGAAAATAAAACGATGCCCTGCTAATCTCTTTTTCTTAGTTATTAATTACTCAAATGGAAATTAATTAGTTGCCAACTCATATTTAGTGTTGAAAATTAAATTAACTAAAATCCATTCAAACTAACACTATATAGTAGTATTAATTAACTTATCAACATTAAAAAATATTGACCACACAAAAATCTTAAATGTAAGCGATGCTTCTATGTTAATTAATTAAAAGCATTTTTTGTAAAAATATGGAAAGTAATTAATTTAGTTGATGCCAAAAAAGTCGAAGAGGTAAAATCGTTCTACCACAGTCAAAAAGCCATTAGTAAATGAAAATTGGTTTTCTTATTTGTTCTTTAATTTATAGTTTAGTTATATAGTTATACCCATTTTTTACGTTTTATATTGATGACTGATGTCATCGTTTTGTACTTTCTCAGTTGCACGTAAGACGAACTTGAAAATCACTTTCAGATGTTAACTTCAACCAAAAAAATATACTAAAAGAAAATTTTAGGTATTGAAATTGACAACGAAAGTTTAGTATCTATTGCTAATCTTTGTAAAAACATATAGACTCAAGAAACATATAAGAAAACCATAATTAATTTGAACTAAACATATTCTATAACAATATTAATCAAGAAACGAAATAAATTCAACATTCATGAATGCAATTTTGTTAATTGTATAATCATGCATGTCCAAACTCGTTTGATCAAGTCGAATGCATATATTTTAATTAGTGCGATTTTGTACCGTTCAAGAAAAAATGCGACCGGAAAAGTGGCGATACTGGCAAAGATTTGGCGATAAGCGACAAGAATGAGAGGCCTCATGCCGGATTCCATAGCCATCTTGGACGTAATGTTCATGCCTGCGTAGCCAATTTGCACCAACACCATCGCCAAGGACGGCAACAAATCTCTCGATTTAACCATCTTCTCTTTTTATATATTCTTCAAATTTTTATATGTTTATATATATTTCTCTCTATATATGTTTCTCTCACTATTACTAGTCAATAATAATAGTTCGAGAAACCAAGTTGAAAAAAAAAAAGAAGAGGAGAGATGTGGGTTCTTTATAACATGTATTAGTTTACCCCAAATCTATCTTTCTTTCCACTCGGACTTATATTTATAGCCGCTAATATATATACATATATATACAGTATATATATACAGAGAGAGATGTTTTTAAACAGAAAGGTGAGAAACGGTTCGAGAATGAAGTTTGCTTGTAACACTTGTGCTCTCTTTTAGGGCATAGGAACACGAAACAATAGGTGATATGTATCCCTTGATATATATGGCAATTTATTTAACTTTTCTTCTTCTTGATTACTAATATATTCCAGATTGGCGTTATTTCAAAAAGTTTAACTTATTATATTTTTTCTTTCTGAACTCTTTTTTTGGTTTCCGTTTATTCATGGGTTAGGTGGAGCTTGTGAATGAATGGAAGTAGCACGCATGAATGTCTTTCTCAAGTTTCAAGCAATCAATTTGCATTTGCTAAAACTCGTTTCTGTAATATTGATCAATCAAGGGTTGGGTCTACCGCTTGATTAACTATATAAAATTAGTATCATCTTAAGTATTTTGAATTGATATTCATTAAAGTATTTTCACATTCCCCCCACCCCCAAATTATGTATTATAGATTGTGTATTTATTTATATCCCGAAAGTTGGAAAACAGGCACGATTTTTTTAAAAAAAAAAAAAAGAAAGAAAAAGAAAAATATTTGGCATACGTCTTATGCGGTAGAGATAAGTAAGTATTTGCATAATGTGTGCATATACGTATCTTCATCAAATTCTATAATTTTACAAACTGATACTAAATATATATTTAAAATTGTGGTATAGAATTGAGCTAAATCCAGTACATTCATCAATATTATAAAATTTCGTATTTTGAGTGCATTCCTTCTTTATTTTTTAAATGTAATCATATCCACACTCTACACATGGACATATATACTTAATTTGAAATAGCGCTACAGATAATCGAATTTTATATCACTCAAAATTGGTATATAGTTGGAGTGGATAATTTGAAACCATAAATTTTAGAAATGATTAAACTATTTAAATAAAAATTTGTAAATAATTTAAGAAAGTAAAGTAAAATTCATAATTGAAAATTTTATAATAAAAGATCTTCATGAATACGCAAATATATATGAGGCCGTTTATTTGGGCTTAAAGGCCCTGCTTCGGTTTAAAGGCATTTCCTTAGATTACAGTTTATTGGGCAAGCATGTCATTTCCATTAGAAAACTATGGTTTTTATTATTATTACTCAATAACAAAGAAAAAATCAGAAATTACCAAAAAAAATCATAAAAGATGACTGTTCTTTATCTTACTAATACGATGAAAAAAAACATTGACCCGGGCCAAACCTCTGTATTTAATATTCTTATTATCTGTAAGACTGTAACATAGGTACACCAAAAAAAAATCCAAAAAGGAACATATACAACATACGTTGCTTATTTTTTTTTTCCAAATATTCACTAGAATTGTATGTCGTGAAATTTAAGAAAAGTTATCGATGCTTCAAAATTAGCTGGATTTGAGTGGTTCTATACGAAATGCTTTTCAAATTGAGGAGGAATAATTATGATTAATTCCCCGTTTGTATGTGTCATACAAGCTAGCCATGACGTCCAAATGATTTTTCGTCTCTTCCAATGTAAATGTAAATTTGTTCGATCTTATCTTTTCGTTATTACGTAAAAAAAAAGAAACTTTCCGTTTTAGTTTTGGATATATATATGGATGCATATGTGCATATTTACGTAATGATTAGTATCTCTATGCAAATCGCCAAATACGGTTCATTCTATCATGTCATTTTGTCGTGGTCTGAGGGTTAAATCTTTGGCTGGTTGCCTCTTGCCTGGTTGATATAAATGCGGTAAATCACTTAATTATGCCTAGACCCACACTAGAACCTACATATTTTGTTTTATCCAACGACGGTGAGAAATTAAACAGGACTCGATCTCGATATGCCTAATGTTAAATAGCCTGAGTAATGTGTCAGTGTCAACCACCAACCTACAAAGTCTTTGGCTTTGTTTAAATTAAATTAAGGATTAAACTAAAGCTTAAAAAAGGTAGAGAAGGCCCACACTAAGGCTTTCCATTAGTTACAAAGCTCGCATTTCACACTATCAATCAGCCACTTCTTCAAATGGCTACTCTCTCTCTCCACTCTCATGCCTTCTTCCTCCTTAGTCTCATGCTGGTGATCCTCACCCTCCGACAACATTTGGTAGTGGCCGGAGGATGCCAATATCCTCCGGTGATCTTTAACTTCGGAGATTCTAACTCCGACACAGGTGGACTTGTCGCCGGTCTCGGTTATACCATTGGTCTCCCTAACGGCCGCTCATTTTTCCGGCGATCCACCGGCCGATTGTCCGACGGCCGACTCATCATCGATTTCCTCTGTAAGTCAACTTCTCTTCGCTCTTTTAAAACTCTCGCTATTACTCGACGGTCGATATTAGATGTAAGTGGTATCATGCCATACCCACCGTCAGATGAAACAGGCTTAATCATAATCAACGGCTGACAACCGCGCTCGAAAATCGATGTCGGTGATCGCGTTACGCGATGGCACAAAACGACACAACTCGTTGAAATGATGAAATCTATTGATAGACAAGTGGGTCCCATTTCACAACATGGAAGATCAAAATATCATGGGAAATGGGTCCCACTCGTGAGATTCAGCGCGTGATCTCCACCTGTTAGATTGCGTGACTAAAGAGTCAAGAGCGCCGTGCGTGATGAGTTTTCCCTATATGCGAGTTAGTGTGTTAATAATCTTTATTAATCGAATGCATAAGTATTTTGGTTATAACGATGATAAGATTCAAATACCTAGGGATTTGGAACAAGATTATTCTCCTTTTCGTTTTTTGAATGAAAAAAATTGCGCCAGTCGCCATTAAGCTAGCTAGACAAATCGAAACGGTTTCTGTCTCGTAGTAATCTTCTTTGAATATATTAATATGGTTCAAGAATAGCAGTTTGAGTTCGGTATAATCGGATTTAATTCAATGATTTTGGTTTAGGTGGTGGAGTAAGAGTGTAAAACAGCCTGTTTTGAATTTGGCCTTGGTTCTTTTCAATTTTTGATGATTTGGGAAGTTATTAAAGTGCAACTTCTATATCCAACGTTGTTATTTAATGAATGTAATGTTCCGAGAAATTTGAAATATTTGCAGGCCAGAGTTTGAATACAAGTCTATTATATCCATACTTAGACTCATTGGTTGGATCAAAGTTCCAAAACGGCGCTAGTTTCGCCATCGTTGGATCTACCACTCTTCCTAGATATGTTCCGTTCGTTCTCAACATTCAGCTCATGCAGTTCCTCCATTTCAAATCCCGAGCACTCGAGCTTGCTTCTACATCAGGTGTATCTATCGGATCCCAATCAACTCTTTATAAGTCAACGTACGTAGATTCAACCCTTACATTGTAATATGCATTTTGTTTTGCAGATCCTTTGAAAGAGATGATGATAACCGAGAATGGATTTAAGAACGCATTGTACATGATCGATATCGGGCAAAATGATATTGCGGATTCATTTTCCAAAGGCCTTTCTTACCCTCAGGTTGTCAAGCAGATTCCAAACGTTGTTTCCGAGATCAAGAGTGCCATAAAGGTCAGAACTTTCACATATAGATCTCGATTTCGCTAAAGTTGTTTGTTTTTTTTTATATACATTTTTAAATCATATTTTTGTTTTAATGCAAATGCCAAATGTTCTGAGTGTCACTTAACAAGAAAAAAAAAACTGGTTAAAAAGTTTAATTTCGTGGGTTTACTTAAAAAAACACTAGAGTACTAAATAAGATAGGTAAGGCTAACAAAACAAACAAAACATATTGACATATCAGCAAACACAAAAAAACAAGCAAAAGAAAAATTCAAAGCCTTCATTCAAAAAACAAAAAAAAATTCAAAGCCTTATGCATTTCTTTTTGTTGTTACAAAGTCGGTATTTAAAGAAGTGTGAAACTTTCGGTTCAATTAAGTGTTGACTTTATGGGAGAAACTTGAAAATTTAAACACGAAAAATTTCCAGACATTGTATGATGAAGGAGGGAGGAAATTCTGGGTTCACAACACAGGACCTTTAGGTTGTCTGCCTCAGAAACTTTCAATGGTTCAGAGCAAAGCTTTCGATAAGCACGGTTGTCTTTCGAGTTATAACTCAGCCGCAAAACTTTTCAACGAAGGATTGGATCATATGTGTCGGGAGCTGAGAACGGAGCTGAGAGATGCCGACATAGTCTATGTCGACATTTACGCCATCAAGTATGATCTCATCGCAAACTCTACCAACTACGGTACGTTTTTAAGCATATATATTAGTAACGTCATTAGTGTCTGGTTACGCGGTTTATGTCATGGAAGTTCATTCATATTCGTGCAGGCTTTGAGAAACCGTTAATGGCGTGTTGCGGAAACGGAGGGCCTCCTTACAACTACAACGTGAACATAACGTGTGGGCACGGTGGCTCTAATAGTTGCGACGAAGGGTCTCGGTTTATAAGCTGGGACGGAATACACTACACCGAGACGGCTAACGCCATTGTTGCCACGAAAGTATTGTCGATGCAGTACTCCACGCCACCAACTCCGTTTCATTTCTTTTGCGGCGGCTGAGATTATCCGTTATTTTGTGTGTGTTTGTTTGTTTTGTTCCAACTATGATGAAATGTTCTACTGTTCATCACAATTACCAATCTAACTGTAACAAAATTTTGCACAAAAGAAAAGAGGGAAAAGAAATGCAAAAATGTTCAGTTCACTCTGTCTAACACTTTGCATAAACTTTTTTTTTGTTTGTTTGTTCGCACCGCGATAGTAGTTGGCTAAGAGTAGCTTCAGTGGAATATAATAGTAATGAAGAATTTGGTTAAAGGGATGATTTTCTCCCAAGAAATTGGATCCTCTTGCAGAGCCCAGATCATGTCTCGAATCCGATAAGCAGAGAGAGCATTTCACTCTTAAGAGATGAGTGTATTATCAATCATGCACTTATATTTTTATTCTGATCTAAGGCCGGCTCTATTGACGATTGATTTGTATAGTTTCCGGAGGAAATTTTATAGGAAGTTACACAAATCAATCGTCAACAGAGTTGCACCAAACTCTCTATCTCTCCGCTCTCTTATTTGGTTGCATACACTGCAAGTCTGCAACTACATTTCCCCGAACGGTCACAGATGAGTTTCTTTACGGTATTGAGTTTAATATCAAATTGAACTGACAATGGAAAGTTAAAAAAGAAGACGACAACCCTTTTACCTTTTACATTTCAACCAAACTTATCAATGTTCTAAAGGGTCGGTGTCGAGAAACGGGTAATCAGTGTAACCCACGACAGGATCAGAAGAAGTATAGAAACTTGTTCTGTCGTACTTATTAAGCGGCGCGTCAAGTTGGAACCTTTTGGGCAAATCTGGATTAGCCAAGAACAGTCTCCCGTACGCCACCAGATCGGTTCTTCCCTCCGCCACCGCCTTGTTCCCGTCTTCTCTTGTATAGCCTCCGGCGACGATAAACGTTCCTTCAAACGCCTTTCTCATCGGCGTAAGCGAATCCGTGCATTCGAAAGCCTCACTGACTGTTTTCATCCTCGGCTCAACCATGTGGCAGTAGAGTATCTCGAACCTATTCAGAGACTTTGCCATGTAAACCCCTAACTTGTGGGGCTCTGTATCTCCGGATTCCATGTAGTTGGCGAACGGAGAGAGTCTGATTCCGACACGATCAGAACCGATCTCGTTCGTCACCGCTTCGATCACTTCCAGTGCGAATCTGCATCTGTTCTCCAAAGATCCACCGTAACTATCGGTTCGATCGTTAACGGTGTCTTTCATAAACTGGTCGATCAAGTACCCGTGCGCCCCATGGATCTCCACTCCATCGAAACCTTGAAATTTTTTTAAAAAGGTTATTTTGATTGAACCAAGTTAAATAAGTGCTAAAAGGTTTGCTTTTTTACCAGCTTCGATTGCGTTTCTTGCAGCGAGACGAAAATCATTAACAACGTTTGGGATTTCGTCAGTCCTTAACCGTCTCGGAGGTGTAAACTCATTCGATGAATCTCCGGAAAGCGGCTTATCCGTAGAAGAGATCGGAGCTTCACCATTTGGCTGAGAATCTAGTACAAATATCAATTCCTTAGCACACACGAAATAACATTTAACAGTTTCAAACCCTAGAAAAAACCCTAACAGAGTTTGTTTTGTCTTCTTTTAGTAAACCTCGATGAGAAACGCGACCGGTGTGCCAAAGCTGACAGAAGAAGACGCCGCCGTTAGAGTGAACGGCGTCAACGATGGGCTTCCATGCTTCGATTTGTTCTTTCCTCCATATCCCTGGCATGTCATGATACCTGTCACAAAAAGTAAAAAATCAATCAGAAGCAACAAAAAAAAAAAAAAAAAAGTCAACATTTCTGGTTGATAGTTCCAAAAAAGAATGACTTTACGCCATGGCGCTTTCGGATATTCCGGTAGCTTCGGTGATGAGAAGACCTCCCGGCGTTGCTCTCTGAGAGTAATACAAGGCAGCGTGAGGTTGTGGGACGTTACCGTATGATCTCATTCTCGCCATGGGTGCCATAACTATTCTGGAATTTTAGATTCAGAGAGTTCATAAAAAGTCAAAAGAGAAATTAATGCGATTAACTCTGGTTCAGTGGGTGTGGGTGGGATTAAGAGAACCTGTGAGAAAGATTGAAGTTTCTCATTGAGAATGGTGTGAGAAGGGGAATTGTCTGTTTGGTAGCAGAGAAAGTTCCGTTCTCCATCGATCTATCTTTCAAGAACTCCCAGATTTAGTGTTGTTGCCTTGTAATCTTCAAAGAATGGTTTGGGAGTTTTTATCACCGGTAAGGTGAAAACAAGAGGAAGTTTAAAGAGACACGGAGCGAGAGGTTGGGTGTTATACAATTGTCATGATCTCCACCAGAAGAATATTAGGTAGGTAATGATGTGGTTGTGAAATAGGTCCAAAAATCTGTCAAGAAAAATTACAATTGGCTAAAGCTATTAATTCTCCACCTATCACTATATCACATAGAACAGAGAGAGTACAACAAACAGAGCTTGAAACCAAAAAAAATGGTTAAAATGGGATAAGGTGCACGCGTTCACTAGGGGAGGTATTAGTGGTGGTACCCATCCCGAGCAGGAATCGCTTGTGAAGATTTTGGATGAATTGGATAGGCTATTAAGAGAATGTGGGTATAATCCTGATTGCAGCAATGCATTGCTTGATGTAGACGAGGAAGAGAAAGTTGATAGCCTGAGTTATCATAGCGAGAGACTCGCGGTGGCTTACGGTCTCTTACAGCTACCTGAAGGAGTACCCCTCCGCGTCATCAAAAACCTTAGAGTTTGTAGGGATTGCCACGCAGCGATCAAAATCATCTCTAAGGTGAAAGAGAGGGAGATCATTCTAAGAGATGCAAACAGATTCCATCACTTCAAGAACGGGGAGTGTTCCTGCAAAGATTATTGGTGAGATTCAAAAATGCTAAGCAGGATGTTCTCATCGTAGCACTCAATCAATCAGCCTTCAACCATGAGAGCTTGTTCAGCCATTGCCCATTGATGACAGTTCTCTCTGTGTTGTGAATATCTTTATTTACTGAGCTTGTTATCAACGCCCTTTTCAGAATATCCTTGTGTTTGCTTAATAAGAACTGAAAATTTCCTCTCTAAGCAAAAGAGAATCCAATGGCATATCTAAGTGTTACATGGTTACTAACATTCTTTGTTGCTTGTATTGAAAAGCACTTTGTCTATTGTCTACTACAGAGAAAGATTCAAGTCTAAACAAACTTTAGTCTCAGATTCCTCTTTCTCTTCCTTAGAGCCATACTTGTTGGATGTTGAAGAGCTTGCATAAGCTGCTGCATTTTCATTGTTGTTAGCCTCTGTTTCATTCATGAAAATAAAATCCTCTGGCTGAAACGAAGGGAATCTATGAACCCTCGCTCTTTCTTCTTCCTTTCTCTTCTTCTCCATGGAGCTTTTGACGTATTTCCGCATTTCCCTTGCATTTTTAAGCAATGTGTACAACTTCTCCATCTTCTCTTCTTCTTCTTCTTCCTTCTCCATTTTCATCTGCTTTCTACCTCTATCCATTCTACCACCCAGCTCTTCCTTCCCCTTAGAAAATGTTTCTCTTTACACAATTTTCATCATACTCTCTATCTTTCTCCGCTCTTCTTTGGTTGAGTACACTGCAGCAACATGATAGAGGTGGAAGAATTCTCTGCAGGAATTGGTGGTGGAGATGTAATGCCTGCCTCTAGTGGGAAGACCAACAACATAACCTTATCTAAAAGTCTCTCATACTTTTCTCTTTGGGTGGCTTTGGAGAATTTTCAACATTATTATGGACCCCACCAACCATGATAGACATTCATATAGCAACATGTCATACTTGTGTACATATATATACTCTACAGGAATGGCCCAGCTTCAAGCTAGACTAACCACTTCACAATAACCATACTGAAACAATCTAAATTGCACAGATTTTAAAGCTCTGTTCGTTGCTGCAGCTATGTTTCTCCTTCAGTCATCTGCCCATGGGACACCATGTTTGGCCCAGAGGTAGTATGCTCCAACTGGTCCTCGTCCACCAAATTCATACAACTCGGGAGCTGTGTGGTGCTTGTCTATCTCTTCCAGTACCGGAGTCAGAATGCTCCATGCTGCCGCAACCTCATCGCTTCTCATGAACAGATGGTTGTCTCCATCAATTACATCATGAATTAAGTGTTCATATGAATCTGGTACTTCGGTGCTATACCTACATTTTAGACACAGCATCGCAAATAACCTTATGGCACAATCGTTTGATTTTCAAAAATGTCTAGGAACGCAGATGAGAAAAGCGAAAGATGCCTGTCTTTATAGAGCAGGTTAAGTTCGGAGGCGTCTAGCTGAAGACCTAAACCAGGAACCTTATTGTTGATTTTCACCAGGATCGCCTCATCAGGTTCATCACGTAGGATAAGCTCATTTGTCCCCAAATCTATGTTTATTCCAATATTATCTCGGTATATGTTTCCCGGAACGTGTCGGAATTGCACACGGATCTCCACTCTTTTAACATTAAAGCACACCTATCATTTTCTATGCCAACTGATAAATATCTGGATGTTACCATGCATAATAATGATTTTTCTGACCTGTGTTTAATGAGGCCAGTGCCGACTCTTATTAGGAAAGGTACACCATCCCAACGTGCATTATCAATATACAAGGCTGCAGCGCAATATGTAGGGTCTGCACCATTCAAGGTCACGCCGTTCTTCGCTCGAGAACTGGATTTATACTGGCCAAGGATGGCATCACCCGGGTCTAGTTTGCGAATTGATCTCAAAACCTTCACCTGAAGAAGCAGGTACGTCGCCATGTCATTTGACAGAACAAGAGTATACTAGTTATATACATTGTTTGTTCTTGTTTGTGCAGGTTGACCTTTTCATTCCGGATATCTTCACCATCAAGACTTATCGGAGGTTCCATGGCAAGTAATGCGATTGTCTGAAGTATATGGCTATGAACTATGTCCCGTATTATTCCATATCCATCAGAATACCTTTCAAAAAAAGCAGTAGGAATTAATATCACTGATATCATTTCATTGTCTAAGCATGTATAAACAACACAATTTACTTTCACATGCAAAATAAATGCTGGAAATAGAACTACGGTGCCTTACTTTTCCGTTTGGGCAACTGATTCTGATACAATAACCTGCCAATTTCGTTTGTAGACAGAGTGAACAACTCAGAATGTGGACGAGGAAAGTTTTAGGCAGCTATATACAAAATAAAACAATCACAAGGAAAAGACACTACCTGAATATTGCGTATATATGTTCTGTTCCATAGTGGTTCGAAAACCAAATTTGAAAACCTTAACACTGTCAAATTTTCAATGAGATTTCTTCCTAACATGTGATCTATCCTGCAATTGGAATACACAGAATGCCAGAAATTGTGAAGAAAGATGAACTCGGGGAGCTTTGCATGCAGAAAGCAATTAGATTTGAAAGAAGGACCTGTAGATCTGCCTCTCTTCAAACTTAGAGAGAAGTGACTTTGTCAACTGATGAGACGAATGTGTGTTAAAACCAAAAGGTTTCTCAACTATTATACGAGTCCAGCCACGTGGTGCCTGAGCTTTATCTCCAATGGTGCATGCCACATCCACGAGAGCTTCTTGAGGCACTGAGAGGTAAAATATCCTATTCGCTTCTGATACTCCCTGAAGAACGAAGCTGTTATCTTGCTTGTCTGTCCAAATGTTTTAAAAACACAAAGAGGACTACTTCTTGGCACAAAGTGTAATTTAAAAAGAAGATTTCTTAGGAACCTCAATCTGCTTCATTCTCTCGTCAAGTCGGGACATCCCGTCCCTGTTATTATAACCTCCATTGACATAGTATGTTCTACCAAGAAATGCATCCATCTTGTCACCGCAATTTTCCCTGAACATTTAGCATCATCCTTTAGCTAGCACGTCAAGACATACAATTTACAAAATTTATGGTAGGAACAAGAAACATATATACTGATGATCAACACGGCAAGTCAGAGTTGACGCAATGATGGATCTGAGGTCTTCATCTGTCAGATTCTTTCTTGAAAACCCAAATATACCAACATCCTGTGACAATGAAGACCAATCAAGAAGACAACTCCAAAAAAAACTATAAAACCGCTTTTGCTGATCATTTTGTTCATGAGCACAAAGAACCACACCTCAGGAAGGTAGCCGCTATAGTACAACGCAAACAGTGCAGGAAAAATCTTCCCTCTTGCTAGTTCACCAGTAGCTCCTACAACAGCAATGCAAAGCGAGGCTCCTCTTTGAACATCTGAAAGACCGTCCAAGAATTGTTTTGACACAGATGGTAAATCTCCAATTTTGGGAGAACCATCACTCAAATCAGCGCCTAGGATAATCTCTTCTGGTTGTAACTCTTCAGCTCCAGTTTCTTCAGAAAAACCTGTCATCACATTATAGCTCAGGAAGTGCTAAACAAAGGAAAAGGAAAATGAATTTTTTTCTTTCCTAAACATAGACCTCGTTCATCGCTGAGGAAAGTGTACTCTGAGCGTGTTTTAAGCTCTTTTACAGGCTGATGCTTTCTGTGGCTGCCTTGTCTAAGATTCAGGCTTTTCAGTATCCAAAGCTTCAACCCACAGAATCTCCTGCAAAGATTCGAGCCTCCTCCGTTGAGAACAAAAGTTTCATTTCTGGAGAAACTATAGTAGTCTCTTGACGAAACCTACTCACACAACATAAAAAGTTTTCGAATTTAAACAACTGGAGCAGAGATCAAGTTCCTTTGGTATCAATTCCTGAATTTTATAACACTAAGCTTAGACTCAGAGACATATGGACACGATTTGAAATTCCTAACATCTCAGTAAATCGTGAACATGCAAGTAAGCTGAAGGAGCTACGGTCCGGTACGACGAGGACATGTTCTTACCGGAAAATTAGAAGAAGAGGCGGCAAGATTGCAGTAACAGGCAGAGGCCGCCGAAGGAGCCGTCGCTGATTGAGAGAAGGGAAGCAAGCAATTGGAGAGTGACATGTTAATAACTCCTTAGAGGTTGGTTCCTCAGCTTAACATGTTGAAGTGGAAGACGAGTGCAAAGTTTAACTTGTCTAGTTCTGCCTGCAGTCGATTCACATTCAGGTGAGAGTAACTAATTCTCAAATTGGTATAGTAATTAGTTAAAAGTTTACACCATTCACGGTCTTTTGGTTTACTGGTTCCTGCGGTTCGGATAAACCGAACGGTATTGTTGGTTATTAATGAAAGGGAATATAGTGGTTTAGGCGGGGTGGGTAGGTTGACTTTGGCACCACCTCAACGTCAACGTCTCTTCTGGTTCCGAGTCGACGTCTGCGTTTCTCTCTTGGTGAGATCACCTTCTCCTCAAACTTATTCCATCTTATCTTCTCGAAAGTTCTCACCTTTTTTTCCGCGAGAAAGATTTCTTGTGATTGACACGATCACTGTTTTTTTTTTCTACTTACCGCCTCTGTTTCGGATTCTGGGTTTCTTTCGTCTTTTTGTTAGTTTTGACGGGGTTTGAGCTTGTAATTCGATGGCGAGGAAGAAGATCAGAGAGTACGACTCTAAGAGACTTGTCAAGGAACACTTGAAACGTCTCGCTAACATTGACCTGCAAATTCGCTCTGCTCAGGTCACCCTCACGAAATTCTAGCTTTGTTCTCATCGAATCTGCTTCACATGTTACGGATTAAAGTAAATTCCATAGCAAAATGTTTTTTGCACTTGCAAATAGTTGAGGTTTTGGATGGAAATAAGAAGTGTTTGTCTGTTTGTGATTGAGACTTTAAGTGCTACTGGTAATCCCAAGATAGAGCTAGTCAAAATTTCGAAAGATGATTACTAAGACTTCCATTTGATCCCTCTCTTGTAACCTTGTCCATGTTTAGAACCAACAAGGACACTGAAGTGAAAGACTGATTGTTTTCTCCATTACAGATGGGTAAATTTCCTTTACTTTTGTGTACTTTTAGGTGACAGAATCTACGGATTTCACTGAGTTGACCAACCAAGAGTCATGGCTATCTTCCACAAAGCTAGTTGTAAAGCCTGATATGCTGTTTGGAAAACGCGGGAAAAGTGGATTGGTAGCTCTTAAGCTGGATCTTGCTGAAGTTGCAGAGTTTGTCAAAGTCCGCCTCGGTACTGAGGTGACACATCCCATGCCATGGAATAGAACATTGGTTAGAAAAATATTATTATCATTGTTGATGGTTGTTTTGTTAATTGTATCTGTTTCAGGTCGAGATGGGTGGCTGTAAAGCCCCTATCACCACATTCATTGTGGAGCCCTTTGTGCCTCATGATCAAGAATACTACCTTTCTATAGTATCTGATAGGCTTGGCTGCACTATAAGCTTCTCTGAATGTGGCGGCATTGAAATTGAAGAGAACTGGGACAAAGTAACTACTACCTTTTGTTTTTTTGCCTCTTTTCTTTTTTCCTGCATTCTCTTTTTCGAGTCAATGTTATTGTTTCTCATTGGAGAACTTGGTTTTTCTGGTATCAAGGTGAAGACTATATTTCTTCCTGCTGAAAAGTCAATGACACTTGAAGTATGTGCTCCGTTGATAGCAACACTTCCTCTTGAGGTAAGTTTCTGTTTGCTGTGTTTATAGAAGCGTCCGAGTAAGCCAGTGACACCGTACAACTGAACTTTAGTTTGATTTAGAGAAGCTTAGATGTATGGTTTTGATGTGCATACACATTCTTTGGTTTTTTATACGGCGTTCTACTTTCATTCCCTATGCATATTCAAAGCTCGGTAGGCTGAATGTAGCGCTCCTCAGTATTGCAGTCTTTGTTAAAGAGATATGCTAAGCCTTCTCAAACTAATGTTCTTATACATTTCAGGTTCGAGGTAAAATCGGCGGCTTCATAATGGGGGTGTTTGCTGTATTTCAAGGTATGGATATATGAGATGAGGCTAGTTCTTGATTTCAAGCATTTGCGCATTAGCTTATTATCTGTCTGTCTTCTCTTTGAAGATTTGGATTTCAGTTTTATGGAGATGAATCCTTTTACGCTAGTCGATGGAGAGCCATTTCCTCTGGACATGAGGGGAGAATTAGATGACACGGCTGCCTTCAAAAATTTCAACAAGTAAGAGATCTTCAATCTATTTTTCTGCGGGAGCTCATTGGATTGATAAGATCTATCGATTCAGGTGGGGAGACATTGAATTTCCTCTGTCATTTGGAAGGGTCCTCAGTCCGACGGAGAGCTTCATCCATGGTTTAGATGAGAAGGTATAAGCGGCTGGCTTTTCTTTCAACACTTCTTTTGTGACTCATTAAAGAAAATAATTTTACTGATCATACATGTTTGTGCTACTTATTGCAGACAAGTGCTTCTTTGAAGTTCACTGTTTTGAATCCAAAAGGTCGCATTTGGACGATGGTAGCTGGAGGCGGTGCTAGCGTCATATATGCTGATACGGTGAGTTGCAACTTGCCACCCCTGAGCTTAAGAACACATGTTTTCATTTAAGCAAATCTCATTTCCTTTAACGAGGACTCCACAGAGTTTCTAACATTTATTATTTTGTGTTGTGCGTATCTGCTTTTGACAAGGTTGGAGATTTAGGTTATGCGTCAGAGCTTGGAAACTATGCAGAGTATAGTGGAGCACCTAACGAGGAAGAGGTGTTACAATACGCAAGAGTTGTCATTGATGTGAGTCATGGCTAAGAACATAGCTTTTGCCATCCGCTTCTTTTTTTCTTTTTTTAGGTACAAATCTAGATATTTCATGGATCAAATGTTCGGGCTTTCTCAGTGTGCTACTGCTGATCCTGATGGGCGCAAACGAGCTCTTCTAATTGGAGGAGGCATTGCCAATTTTACCGATGTGGCAGCTACTTTCAACGGTATCATCCGAGCCCTAAGGGAAAAGGTACGTTTTGCTAATAACATTTAGTGAATTTGAACAGTTGCTAAGATGAGAGGAATGCGTAAGAATTGAATCAGTGTTGCTATTTGTATCGTACTTATTTGTGTGTGCCATGAGCAGGAAACAAGATTGAAAGCATCAAGAATGCATATTTACGTAAGAAGAGGCGGTCCAAATTACCAGACTGGTCTGGCTAAAATGCGAGCTCTGGGAGAGGAACTTGGTGTTCCTCTAGAGGTAACCATACTAATTATGGAATATTAGCAGAAGTTTGAGTAAGACTTGATCTAAATCTAGGAGAAATGGTGAAAACACACTCTGCTGGAGAATTTCTCAGAAAAAAACTGGAAATCACACTTGTTCACCTGTTGGTTTAGCTCAAATACTGATCTTCATAAGGACGGTTTATTGCAGGTGTATGGGCCAGAAGCAACGATGACAGGAATATGCAAACGAGCCATTGACTGCATCATGTTGCCTGATGCGTAACCAGCCAGACCTTTGATCGCTTCTTCAGATAAAAAAGCAGAACACGAACTTGGAGCTGGACACTGAAAAGAGTGTGTGGGTGTGTATTGATTCCTGTTCTCCATCTCTCTTTCTGTATAAGAAATTGAAAAGCTCTTTGCAACTCTCTTTTTGTGTGAGTTTAAAAACCAAATATTTGTGTGTCGCAAGTGTAATTGTAATCAAAACGGTCAAAAACGTGTTTGTGAAGTGTCGCAACTCGCAAGTGTAATTGTAATCAAAAGGTCAATAAGATTTCAAAAGTGAATGGTGTTTTGATATTTGTCTGTGCTAGATAAACAATCACTTTACAAACCAATCTATTATACTGATATGTGACTTTCAATACAAATCCAGTTCCATAATACAAACATGCGAGTATATATGTTACATATCTTACACGTCTAAGTATATCCCTCTCTATCATCTGTTCATTCAAATGCAAAACCGGAAGAAATGAAATAAAAAGAATCCCAAAACGAAGAACAAGAAAATGCAGAAGAAGGAACAGCTTTCAAAGAACAGAGAATAAACCACACCAGCAAATATCTCTGTTTTCTAATGAATAATCTGATTATTATAGTCTCTTGCTCTGTGATCTTGAAACCGGTGTACTTCTATCGGTATCCGAGTTTTCCTCTTGCGCTCTGCGCCCTCTGCGATCCTGTATGAGTTCTTGCTTATGTTTATACAGATTCTGCATACTTTTCTGTTCATTGAAAGGGTTGTAAAGTACACTCACCTCTCTTGGTATGGGGTATTCTTCAGACTCGAGCATACGCACAACTTGGCTCATTTTAGGTCTCTTTTCAGAATCAGGATCAATACATCTAAGTGCTGTCAGAAGAACACGTTTCAGTGCTCTGGTCGCTGGCCTAACCGCTATGTTTGGATCAATTACTTCTTCCAGTCTCTTAGATCCTACCATCATCTTCAACCATTCAACTAGATTCACCTGCATTAGAATGAATATGAGTCACAAAACTCATCAAATTATCAGATACATTCATCCCACAATAGTCTATCTAGCTACCTCACTAGCAGGACGCGCATAATCCACAGGATCTCTTCCGGTTATTGCTTCTAAGATCAAGACACCAAAGCTGTACACATCACTCTTCTCATTCAGAAGTCCGGTATTCGCATATTCCGGAGCAACATACCTGCAATATTCAAACAAGAACCATGCCTCAGCAATTCATTTCGCTTTCTTTTATCGAAGCAAAGTTGCTTAATTACCCAAATGTTCCCATCACTCGAGTGGTCACATGACTTTTCCCATCTCCAAGCAACTTGGCAAGGCCAAAATCAGAAATCTTTGCGTTGAATCTGTCATCGATCAATATGTTGCTGGACTTGATGTCTCTGTGCACTACTTTTGGCTCGATTGCCTCGTGTAGATACGCAAGACTGCACAAGAGATAAAACCATTACTCTCAGCAGAACACATGTGAAAACTTAAAAGATGTTATAAAAATAATTATGTTATGCTTACGCCTTGGATGTGCAGATGAGAACTTTCATTCTAGCCTCCCAAGTCAAGTATCCATGCTGTCTCATTGCTCCGTGGAGCCATTCTTCGAGGTTCCCATTGTTCATATACTCATAAACCAATATCCTAATAGCAATAAACTCACAGAGTTTGGTTTCTTTTTCTCTCTAACAAAAGATAAAAATATTCAATCTTTATACCTGTGTGTGCCTTCAATGCAGTATCCTAGAAGACGTACCAAGTTCTTGTGACGCACATGACCAATAGCATCAACCTCTACTCTGAACTCTTTCTCAGCTTGTCCCCTACAAAATCAGCAACAATCAAAATTTCAGATTAATCAACAAATCAAAAGAGAGAACCTATCTATGAAACCATTAATATAACTCACAAGTGGTTCAGGATCTTTTTCACCGCGACATGAGTCCCATTGGTCAACTCTCCTCTGTATACAACTCCATATCCTCCTTCACCAATCACATTTTCCTTTGAGAATCTGTTTGTTGCTATTTCAAGATCTCTCAGAGTAAACCAATGACCCCAACCAAGGTGTGACTCGGGTAAACCGGAGAGAGGTGATGGTGATGGTGTTGCCATCTCATACAATGATGATGAAGACATGTTTGCAACACATAGAGAACCTTCTTCCCCTGAGCCAGATCGGCTACTACTTACACCATTCTTTCTCTTCTTCTCCATATCCAAATTAAGCAAGAATTTGTCAGATTCATTGCTGTCTTTCTCCTGAGGATCAAAGTTTGAGATATGCTCAATCTTGACTTCCTTGATCTCTTTGGATATCGGAGGGGTTTGGATGATGGGAAGACTTAAGGTTTTGGATATTCTTGATTTCTTTTTCCATATGAGAAAAAATGAAAGAACAGAGAGTATGGCTATGATGAACAACGCAATGGCGATAACGGTTGCTTGCCAGATCTTAAGTCCAGACATTGTTCCTTCCTAATAGGATCTCCTTGCTTTAAGATCATCAAAGTTATAAGTGAGTAAACTTGATACAATCATACAGAGAAAGATAAAGAAAATAAATTGTAGAACCAACTACATGAAAAATGCCGTGGGATTGATGATGAAGAGACTCCAAGTTGATTTAGTGGTCCCATATTAAACGTAAAGGACCACTAAGGACCTTAAAACCCAACAAGGCAAGAATATAACAAAAATGCAGCAATCATTACATATTCATTATCCAATTAGAAGATGCAATAAGACAAGCAATGATGATAGAAATACAGAGATACAGACAAAGCAAGTACCAAGGAAGATGAGAATTTAATGATATATATTACCTCTAAGAATGAAAGTTGATAAGAGAAACTCTTGAAAGGAAAAGGAAAAGAACTTTTAGATGGAACTGGAGAAACAGAGTTTTTTTTGTAAAGAAAAATGTTGAACTTCTTATGTGAAGAAGAAGAAGAACAACAAGAAAGATGAAAGTTTTAAAATAAATAAAAGAAAAAGGAGAAATTTGGTGGAAGAGGGAAGAAGAGATGGAGTTATCAAGTGGTAGGTGATAACATTTTCAGTCTTTCTCTAAACTTTTTCTTCTTTTAATTTAGGTGGTGAGACAAAAAAGAGGGAAACAAAGGAGCTTGCATTGCAAACTACATTTCATTACATCACATAAAAGCATCATCTGCATGTACGTATATTATACATCTATATTATGCATTTCCGTGAGGAGGATGACGTTTTAACTACCCAAAGTAACTGTCCGGTCTTTTACATTACACGAGAAGGAAGAAAACTTTAGAATAGAAACGTACATAGCTGAAACTGAAAGTGTGGATAGTGATTTGAGTTAAAAACATTATAGAATTTTCTTCAGACTGTTTCATATATTTTTTCGTATATTTGAATTTTCTTCGGGGTGCATAGAATTCATGACATTTCTTATGTTAGTATTCACATGTTACATAATTAGTGTGTTGTGATAATTTAATCTCAACCAATACAATCGCGGCGTATATCATTACATAACAGACCTTATAACACCAATCGACAAGCAGAGCATCCAAATTTTTGTAAGCTTTTTCTTTTCAATTAAATTTTGTTTCTTTGTGCAACTTTCTATTGAATATATAAACAACAATATATCCATAGAGAGAGAAGTAGTAGTCTTCTAGAATAGCATTGAGTTGTGAAGCAATTACGAAAGAGGTTGCTTAATCTTTGTTCATCGTCGTCTCCTTGAAAGAGAAAGTCCAACAAATTTGAAAGCCTTCATTTGCAACATTCCATTTTCAACGTATTATTTATTTCCAAATGCCGATCCCTCCTCACACATCTGCGATAGAAAATTAGAAACCAATAAAATAAGCATTTGGTTTGGTTACATCCCCGGTTTAGAAACAAAATTAGAAGTATTAAGAGTTCAATTTGGAGCATAATAGATATACCAGTCTTGGGCTTATTTATAATAAGTATGGGCTTTAAATTAGATTCTGAGCCCAATTTAAAATTCGAGAGTCCAAATTTTGAGACCAACGAATTCTCCCGCCTTCTCGGTCCACAAACTTTAATTCAAAGTTCAAACCACTCTCTCTCTCTCCCTCGGTGACAGTAGCGAATTAGCAAATGTGATTTGTGTTCCCGGTGACCTAAGATGGGACAGAGAGGTGAACAGATTTGATTCCGACGTTCAATTCGTTCTTGGGTTGCTTTTCAATTTTTCGTTTTTTTAATTGAGTTCTTAAGTGAGAATGTGTATAACGCGTAAAGGTTGGTGTTTGTGGCAGTTGATCTTTGGTCTGAGATCACTAAATCGGAGGAAGAAGGCGGAGATAGGTTCAGAGATGTGCCTAATGTCGAAGTATATCAGAGAAGGAAGAAACTTGAGAAGCCCTCAGAAGCTGCAGATTTGTAATTATTTCAAAACCATTCCTTTGTGGTTTTTCTGCTTCTTCTGCTCAAATTTTGAAAATAAGTGTGTGTGTGGTTAACTTTGGCTCTGTATCTGAGAATATTTTTAATTGCATCTGAGAAACAGAGTCTGGTCGGTGAAAGGGGCTCGTAGTAGTTTGATTAATGGACTGAAGAGAGATAGCTGGACTCGTTCCCTTTCCACCAGGTTATATTCTTAGCGTAACCCTAATTTTTATGTTCCCTGAGATCTATTTCCTCTTGTTATCGTCTATGCAATCATTTTTGTTTTTTCAAATTACGAAATTTAATGCACAACTGTTGTTTGTTAAAATGTCAAAGAAGTCGCACCAAACTCTTTTTTAGTAGACGGATGCAAGGATTGATAACTGTGAACGAAGTGGCTCGTATCTAATGTTTGGTGCCTGTGACAGAGGGAGGGAGAGTATTGCGGTGGGAGCTTATGTCAACAATCAGCCTCAGCAGAAGCCAGCCAGGAGAAAAAAGCCGGCTATTCCAAAAGTACGCTTACTTTGTTCTGTGACTTATGTGCTTATATGAAGTCTAGTGTTCCTGAACAAACATTTACTGTCTCTGGATTCTCATCGGTCTCCTAGGAGATGGTCAAAATGTGTTTTCTTCTTTCTCGAGACTCGAATTTTCTCTTGAGAGATGATTAAAAAGCATGTTCTTTTCAAACTTTCAGGGAAAAGTTGTTAAAGCTCCAGACTTTCAGAAAGAGAAGGAATATTTTCATGAGGTTGATGCTTTTGAGCTTGTCGAAGAGAGTCCCTCTCCCAAGACCAAGAATTCTAGTACATGGACCATGGGTGAACAAGTTGTTCCCGAGGTGCCACATCTGTCCACAAGATTAGAAAAATGGCTGATCTCCAAGAAGTTGAATCGTCCTTGTGGTCCTTCAAGCACACTCACTAAGATACTTGAAAGCGCAAACTCAGCCACACGCCTAGACCCAATATTTGATGATACTGCCTTTGATGCGTTGGCTCTAGAAACCCCACAAAATTCTTCTGCTAGCAACACTGCAATTTTTCGGCTCATCCAGAGCGCGGATGATAGCTTAGATGCCGAAGATGTGCCTGTTAGAAAAATCAAGACGGAAGAAGTCGACCTTGAAGATGAGCTGAAGCGGCTATCTTTGACGTCTGATCTGGTTTCCCCTCATCTAGATTTTGAGAAGCCATTTCTTGACCTATTGTCCGCCTGCGGACAGTTGCAACCATCAACATTCATGGAAACATTCTCCAAGTTCTGGTATGGACCTAGAGATGATCATTTATGTTCTACCGCTGATTGGGGCTATGGTGTGTTATTTTAGAAGTGTTCTGCATATTGGTTTACTCTTTGGTAAACCCTGGTCGAGAAATGCGATATACGGTTCTTATCTCATTGTCTTTGATTTGAACTGATTAAAATCATGACTGAACCTTGCAGTGAACCAGAAAGCATTGTCAAGATTGGTGAAGGTACATATGGGGAGGCTTTTCGGGCTGGTCCTAGTGTCTGTAAAATAGTTCCAATTGATGGAGATTTCAGGGTTAATGGAGAATTACAGAAGGTATTTTTCTTACTTCACTTCTTTTTTTCTTTTCAATGATGGTTCAAGACTACAATTTTCTAGTTGGTGAAATGATCATTTTTAGCATGAGAGGAAATATTTGAGAGGCCGGTAAGTGCAAGTTTAGTTAGGTAGAGAGAAACACTTGTTTAGAATGTATATAAGTGTACCATCTCTAGAGAAATGCATTGATGGTGTAGGAAAGGCATGCAGTTTCTAACAACAGCTGGCATCCGAACGAGTTATAGTTAATGTTTTGCAAATAGTTACAACATATCGAAGAGAGTACTATAGATATAGTAAATGACATCTTATTATATGTTCATTTGTTGCAGAGGGCTGACGAACTGCTTGAGGAAGTGATACTCTCTTGGACTCTTAATCAACTTAGAGAATGCAAAACTGAAGCTCAGAATTTGTGCCCGACGTTCATAAGAACTCAGGAGTACGTCTTCTCAGGAACTAAAATAAGCTGGAGATATCTGTTGACTTTGTTTTATAAATCTTCTACCAAACTTCTGTGCATCATTGTTCTTAAACCTGAGTTTATAATGATGTTGCAGTATAAAAGTATGTCAAGGTCCCTATGACCCTATACTGATAAAAGCATGGGAAGAATGGGATGCAAAACATGGATCTGAGAATGATCACCCAGATTTTCCAGAGAAACAGGTAAGATTCTTTTCACTTCATTAGATTTCAACAAGTTCTGTTTATGTACAATGCTGTATAATCTGTAGAAATAATATTCGTTTGCCGTGTGGTCTTTGCTTCCAGTGTTATGTCATGTTTGTTCTGGAACATGGTGGCAAAGACCTTGAAAGCTTCGTTCTTTTGAACTTTGATGAAGCACGGAGCTTATTGGTTCAGGTAAGTTATAGATCTCTTGTTACAGAAATTTGTAAATGTTTTTTTGTTTCTAGTTAATAGCATGCGTTTCACATATAAGGTCACCGCTGGCCTAGCTGTTGCTGAATCTGCTTTTGAATTCGAGCACCGAGACCTGCACTGGTAAGCTTCGTATTTAATGTGGTTTAGTTTACTAATTTTGTTTAGTTTACTAATTTTTTGTTTTTTTTGTTTTTTCAGGGGAAATATTCTTCTGAGTCGTAATAACTCGAGTACTCTGCCCTTTATTGTCGAGGGGAAACAAGTTTTCATCAAAACTTTTGGAGTACAGATAGCCATAATCGACTTTACTCTTTCAAGAATCAATACAGGTGAGTGTCTGGTTCTAAATTCTGTGATATTATGTAATGTACACCATGAGGTCCTATCTAATACTAATTCCGATTTCCATGGTACTAATGTGATCAGGTGAAAAGATACTCTTTCTGGACCTTACCTCGGATCCATACCTTTTCAAAGGACCAAAAGGAGATAAACAAGTAAGGAAATTTTATGAAGCTCCCAGTTATTTCAAGAACTCTGAAAATGATGTAGTTGTTTAAGCTTTAATTATGTCATATTGCAGTCGGAAACTTACAGAAAGATGAAGACGGCTACTAAAGATCACTGGGAAGGACAGTAAGTGTAACTTTTCCAAGCCTTTTTAGTTTTTGCGTCATTAATTTGGAAATTCTACAGGTTAGAGTAGAACAATAGGCAACAACATTATCTTTCTCTCTAGAAAGGCAAGAGACTATGATGATTATTGAGCAGCGAAATTGAAGTGTGCTTAAATGATTTGCTAATTTTTATATCTGCCATTGTTTCTTCTTCTTTCTAACAACAGCTTTGCTCGAACAAACGTTCTCTGGTTAATCTATCTCGTGGATCTCTTACTGACTAAGAAGTCATTCGTAAGTTTGCAGGACACTTAGCTGGTTATTAGCTGTCTCAACTTAAAAATGCATATTGACACTCCTTTCTTTTGCGCCTCTGTTTTAGGAGCGGTCTTCAAAAGACGAAAGGGAATTACGGTCACTGAAGAAGCGAATGGAGAAGTATAAATCAGCTAAAGAGGCTGTTTCAGATCCTTTCTTCTCAGATATGTTGATGGACCAAATATCATGAAGAATGTAATAAATCCCACAAGTGAATAACCAAAATCTATCTATCTCTCTCTTGTAAGTCTGTCTAACCACTAAAATCAACAGTGTATTAGCTCTTATTTCATGATCTTCCTTTAAGTTGTTTATCAAGGGATCTATTAACTATTACCAATCTTGATTTTCAACTCTTCAAATGACCACGAGAACTATTTTTTAAAAAAATTTGCATGTGGAAATAGTAATAGTTTAATGGTAGTTTTTGTCTATACACATACTTTTGATCCCATGTATTCTTTTTAGAAGAAAGTATCAAGATCTACCATTCCACATGGGTTGTCCCTACTTGCATGAATAGATCTTCTTATCTCAAGAACAAAGTTGTATACACACCCAAAAAAATACATTTTTATTCTTGTAATGAGCAATATTCAAACGTGTAGAGGATAGATGAGAAATTTGCTTTTAAAACTAGGAAGATAAACTAATCCGCTAAACAGCTAACAGAGCTTTACGTTCTCTGCTTTTTTTCAATCACTTTCCGCTTTGGAGATTTCTTTAAATCTTTGTGGGTTTTGCTGAGCTAAGCAGAAGATCAGCCATTGTATTAATTAATTTCATAATCTTAATCTGCAACACCAGTGTCTTCCTTTTTCTCTTTTTTGGATAAGAGAAAAAGATATATATATACCAATTTGCAGCTTCTTTCTTGAAAACTTTGCAGAACTTTATGCATATGCTTATGTCTGAAACGGATCTGACAAAAATGGGTTTTTTCTTTCTTTTTTTTGGTTAACATAAGGCTAAAGCTTATATATCTTTGCACAAATGTATAAATAAATAGAAAAGAAGACAGATGAGATTAGGCACTGGCCAAATCCAAAAGACTTCATAGCAAAGCAAACATCTTTTCTCTTTATTTTTTCTTACTTAGTCACTTGCATGTAAAGTACAGTCAGCTTCTTCCCTCTTTTTCTCCCTCCAATTTCTCAAGAGAATCTCAAAGCTTTTGTTCTCCTTTCTGAATTATATCTTCTTCACACCATTATGTACTTATAAACCCAAGAGAGAAGACGAGAAAAAAAAAAAACAAAACTAATCTCAAGCTCTGATGGCGAAACATAGTTACTTCTTCTTGTTTCTTTCTCTTGTCTCACTCTGTTCCTCAACAACTACAAATCATGATGTCATAAACCCACCAACGGTCTTCCCTACAAACCCTACAACTACACCGCCGGCTACGACATTTCCTCCGGTGACCATAACGCCTACAAATCCAGCTACAACAGTTCCTCTTACCCCACCAGTCACAACAATCCCTGCTACACTCACACCACCCGTGACCAACCCAGTGACTCAGTATCCTCCAACACAACCCTTAGGGTCGGTACCAGTTCCTGTGATTCCACCGCCTGTTGCCTCAAACTCTCCATCGGTTCCAGGACAAAGCTGGTGCGTCGCAAAGCCTGGAGCCTCTCAAACCGCACTCCAACTGGCTCTTGACTATGCCTGCGGGATCGGTGGAGCGGATTGCTCTCAGATACAGCAAGGAGGCAACTGTTATTCGCCTATCAGTCTTCAGAATCATGCCTCATTTGCCTTCAACAGCTATTACCAGAAGAATCCTTCTCCACAAAGCTGCGATTTTGGCGGTGCAGCCTCAGTTGTTAGCACCAACCCAAGTGAGTGAGGATAAAAACAGAGGATATATACTTTTGTTCTTTTTCTGTTTCTTCTTGTTTCAGTTAAATGATTTTGCTCAACTTAGTTTTGAACTGTTTTTTTCCAAAACAGGCACTGGTTCTTGCGTTTACCAGACAGGGTCATCCACATCAACGTCAACTCCAGTAGGAACAACAACAACACCAACTCCATCGACACAAACAGTGAACCAGCCTCCTGTCACATCAACACCTATAATACCAACAGGAGGCGGGATAATCGGGTAACAAAAGACATTCTTTTCAATACTCTTGTTTTTGTCTGAAAGACTCTTCAGAGTTTCCTAACTGAAAATGTGCCTCTTATTTATATTTAAGGGTTGGAACTCCGCCAGCAGTCTTTAACCCCGCGAATCCTTCATCAAATACTCTGAACAATCCATCCTCGGGAGGTTCAGCGGTTTACGGGTTTGATGGTTCGCCTAGTGGGAACAATCCAACATTATCAGACTCTACCCACTTGCAGATTCACTTTGGTCACACTATGGTGGTAACATTGATTCTTCACGCAGTGCTATTTCATTAGAAATAGAATATATAGGAGTCGAATTAGTTTTATGACATAGTGTTCCACAAGTTCAAGCTCATTTAGAGTATCGTACCAAGAAGAAGCTAGGAATGTAAGACATTATAAATTTGTTTGGTTCAACGCTCAGTTTCGGTTTTGTACAGAAAACTCCAGTTGTTTCCTTCTAAAAATCTCTCTTTAGGACCAAAGCAGAAACTCAGACGTTGTAACAAAGAGGTGTAAACTTAATCCTTCGAATACTGTAGGATACGGTCTATCTACTTTAATATGATCTACAAGACTACAACGTTTTCTTCGTTAATTCAACGCCTAGAAAAGGCAACTAGTATCAGCATCGACATAGAGACAACAACCTTGAAACCTGATTTGTCCCAGAAGTTTTGGTTGCTAAAAGGACCAGCTTCATGCTGTTTTTTTGCGGCCAATTGCTCCTTGAGTTCTTGTATTGCCACATCGTTTCGCTCTCCCATCTACCAACCCGCAGAAAAACAGCTCAGTTGGTACTGTAATCAAACTATGCCGAGTCAAAGCAAGTGAAATTTACCTTTTGAAGTTTTCGAGTTTGGATGCGTGTTTCGCGAAGGCAAAATTCTAGCTTCAGCACCTTCTTCTTAAGCTCCTGATCAATTCTCCTTTGATTCTCCACCTGCTCCAGAACCACAGGCTTTAATGCATAAAAGATAAAACCAAAATGAAATCGCAGAAACAAGAGGCTAAAGCTTGTGTTGTTACCTGATCTTCTAATTCCTGTGTCTTAAACCTCCAATGAGCCGATATAATCTTTAGTTCATCTCTCAGTCTTGCTATTTCATCATCTTTAGCCGTCAAAAGTTTATTGATTCTTTCAAAATTCTTTGGAGAATCTTCATCCAGCAGTTTCCGCACCTCGAAATTCTCCTTTGTCCTGACCACTGATACAGCACGCATAATGTCACCTTCAACTTTCAAAACCTCATCTCTTAGCTGCTTCTGTGAAGATTCCCTAGCTTGCAGCTCCTTTTGCAGATTCTCTAGCTGCTCACCAAGTCTAGTTACTTGGTCCTCGTGCTCTTTCAAGGAACCAGTCCTCTCAAGCAAATGTTTGGAAAGCAGTCTACACTGTGACTGAGCTGATTCAGCCGACTCAGAACTTGCCTCTGCAGTTGCCTGCGTTGCTGCAAGCTGTGACTTGATATCACCCAATTCCTTCACATACTACACACACAAAAAAACCCAAGCAAGCAGAAACATTTGTAAGTTACACCGGTAAAGGACATGAGATCTACTGAATTTTTCAAATTTATGACCTGGTCAGATTCAAAGGACAATGGAGAGGACCAGCAAGTTTTAAAGAGACAAATCAAAATCAATCTGATCCTGTAACGAATCAATGTTTTCAATTCTCCAGCGAAACCGAGCAAACTAGAGGAACTGGACAATCAAGAAATGTGAGAAAAGCAAATCCTAACCTTCTCAGTAGCAACATCCGATGCACGAATCTGCTCAACTTTCTTGTTTAATTCCTCAGCAAGTTGGAGCATTTCATCCTCCATTCTCTTAGCTCTTGTTTCTGCTTCCTGCTCATGTTAAAAACCACACCACAATATATTAAACTCAACAAAAGTCTCAACATCGAAACAAAAATCTGAAAGAATAAAAAGGTGATAATATCAATGAGCTTGCTTGCCTGCCTCGACATGGCTTCTTGCGAACACGAACGTTCCTGTTCGGCGAGGCGAGTCCTTGCCTGTTTCAACTCAGTGGCCAAAGACACAACATTTCTCCTGAAACTCTGCTTCTTCTCACTCAGATCCTTCAACAGAGGATCATCTTCTCTTAGGCTAACAGAGGTTGGCATTTTCTGGAATGAATGAAGATCACAGTTGTTCGATCTAGACAGATATATCAACCCAAAAATTCAAAAACGGAAAATGGATCTATTCATATCAATCACGTGACCATGTACATAACGAATAAAATCTGGAATGGATGCCAAATCTCATGATAGTTAACAATGTGAAATCAAATCTGTCCACAAAAATTAAATCCTCTAACAATCAATAGTCTTGTAACCACAGCCATTAACGAGCTAAGGAATACGCAAGAGAGACAAATAAAATTGAGCGGTCCCTTTCGGGTCAATAAATAAAAACTTGATAAAGACCATTACTTTTTAAGCATACATACAGCCAACAAAGAAAAGTGACCTTTTTTCAAAATTTGAAACTCTTACAGGGTTCTCTTTTGAATCTTCAAGCCTTAAAAATCCAAACTTTCTCGCGACCCACCAGTCCACATCGTCTTCAGTGCTCAACAGCTCCCCATCTGTGTGGAAACTAATAAACTAGTTGAAATTTTGGGTTTGATTGGAAGAATTCTTACAAGTTTGTGATTTCTCCAGAGGAGGAAAGAGACAGAGAACACGAGCCTGGATGCGGTCCGTATTCATTTGGGTTCGGAATTGGGATAATTTAAGGTAAGTGGCTAAAATTGTTTTGCTTCGGAGTAACCGAGCCTAGTGCTTCGGCATTTGTGTCATTTAAAGCAACGGAATCCCTTATCTAACCTACGCATCAGGCGGACTCGATTTTAGTTGCTACTTGCTAGGGTTTGACTGAAGCGCGGCAAAATCTATTGTATTTTTATCGAATTCAAATTATATAAAGCCACGTCCACACATCCCACTGTTTATATTTTTTAGTATCTATCTATTGTTTTGTTTATCATTCAAATACAAACGCTACATGTAAAGGTGAGCGTATTAGTGTTTTCTTAGCATCAAAAAGATGATTGAAAAGGTAGATAAATGTGGAACAACTATTTGTCAACCTCTGATCGAGACGATTTGGGCCTGTCTCTCCTCTTCAACATCTCTCAATTCTCTCCTTTTTGTCCGGAGATTTTAAGTTCTTCTATCAGTTTCCCATTTACTTCATAACTAACTATATTACTGTATATTTTCATGCTCCCTAACCAGTAGTTATAATGAAGTTTTTCAATTCATTTTTGTGGACAATAAACAGTTAACAACTACTGTATTTATATAAATTTATAAAACATATGATCACGAAACTATTTAAGGACTTTAGTTGTAGTATGTACTCTCCACGCCGTTACTGAAATGGTGTCTTTTTATTATCTTTTTGCCAAAAAGGAAAAAAGTATGTATTTTAGTTATGAGATCTTTAATCTAATTTTATTTGTACTGTATTATTAATATTTTACCTGTCATATGTATTAGTAAAAGTTAGAATTGTAAAGAAGGAAAGTAGAGCATTTAGTTCTATAAAAGGACCAAATGGACCAAATGTCTTGTGAAGAAATGGAGATAGAAAGAAATCTTGTGAATGAGTGCAATTCTCAAATAAATACCTAAAACTGCCAACAAGAAACGATAATATTAACTATTACATTATTTATTTTCTGACACATTTAATTTCTTAAATTACTTGTGATAGTAACAAATACATAAACAAAGAATTTGATCAAATTCTTTCAAATGCCAATTTACTATACTAGTAAGAAGAATTTGGTCACATTTTTAGAAAATCAATATTTTAATTCTTTTGCCAAACATATTTTTAAAAATGTAATCATAAAGTCATAAACGTGTCAAATATGCAACCAATCGGATTCAAACTCCTGTTATTGGTAAAAAGAATTAAGATTCTTATCAACATCTTAGCTTTTAAGATTATGAAGCGGTCAAAGTGCAATGCATAATTCATTCCATCCACACCCTAAAACAGTCCAAAATACACAAATCTCTTCTGTCACTTTGGCGGCCCACTCACGTTATCTCCTCATATATATATATCACCAACATTGCAAAACCTATTAATGAGCATCTCTCTTCTCTTCATTTAAAATAATTTACCATTAGATAGAGAGAAGAGAAATGAATGGCGGAGGAAAGGTGGTCTGCGTCACCGGGGCTTCCGGTTACATAGCGTCTTGGATTGTTAAGCTTTTGCTCCTCCGTGGCTACACCGTCAGGGCTACCGTTCGAAACCCAAGTTTGTTCCCTCCTCTTTTCCATTATCTAAATATATCGTCGTTTTACAATATATCGAGAGATACTCTGGAGCAAAATTTCCCTTTTTTTGATATTTCCATAGTAACATATGCTTATAAGCATATTACTATGGATATTTTCCGTAGGAGAGAAAATAAAAACATATGCATATTCCCCGAGAGGAAAGAACAAACATTATCCAAGCCACGAGATTACAGTTTTTAGGGATGATTAAAAGTAGGTCAACAAAAGTAAATTGGAATTTTGATTGGAAATTCTGATGCTCTGTCTTTCTACCTAAGTCACCAAAATCTATATCCAATTAAACCATAAAGTTGAACTTGAAATTTCTTTAATTGGTGACATCTATCTTATTTTATTTTTACTTTTAGCTTTTGTCCTCTACTGTGTTTTTGTTGAATGATGACTTTTCAGTCTTCTCCAAAAATCGGGAACTACATTTAGTTTTTTTTTAATTTTTATTCTACCCTTTTAATTATACTATTAGATACGGAATTTTCAAATATTCTCCAGGACAAAGATCAGTTGTAAGACTTGTAGAGTTGCATTTTGACTACATGTATATGTTATATTTTTTCTTTAGCGGACACGGCGAAAACAGAACATCTTCTTGCACTTGACGGTGCAAAAGAAAGACTCAAACTGTTCAAAGCAGATCTTTTGGAAGAATGTTCCTTCGAGCAAGCTATCGAAGGTTGTGACGCTGTCTTCCATACGGCTTCTCCAGTCACGTTTACCGTCACGGATCCTCAGGTTTGTTGTGGAAACTACAAATTTTACTATTATTTGCAGATCACCGTTTCTAACCTTTTAAAGTCTAAAGCAAATTTATCAAAATGTGGTTTTTTTTTTATCAGACTGAGCTAATAGATCCAGCGGTAAAGGGTACTATTAACGTCCTTAATACATGCAAGAAAACTTCCTCTGTCAAAAGGGTCATTCTAACATCGTCCACGGCTGCGGTTCTTGTTCGTCAACCCCCTTTGGGGCCAGACGACGTGGTGGACGAGACTTTCTTCTCTGATCCAAGTGTTTGCATGGAAGCAAAGGTCCTTGGATTTTGTTTCACATATCAATTTTGAGAGTTTTGATTTTCTCTTACAAGTTTCCTTTTCCTCTTCAGTTCTGGTATCCACTCTCCAAAACTTTGGCAGAGAATGCAGCGTGGCAATTTGCCAAAGACAGCGGAATGGACATGGTCGTGATAAATCCAGGATTTATAATCGGACCACTTTTGCAACCAACCCTTAATTTTTCGGTAGAGATCATTGTGGATATTATAAATGGTAAAAACCCATTCAATTGTAGAGACTACAGGTTCGTGGACGTGAGAGATGTTGCTTTCGCTCATGTCAAAGCGTTGGAGACTCCTTCCGCCAATGGCAGATACATCATTGACGGCCCAAGTATGACGGTAAACGACATTAAAGAGACTGTGCGTGAATTATTTCCAGATTTGTGTATTGCTGATACGTAAGTTCTCTATCCATTTCATCCTTACTAGCTAATTAATCATCATACGAAGTCCATAAACTTAATCAAGGATATACCAAAAAAACGTAACATCATTTAACTTTGTGTCTAGGAATGGAGAAGGTGAGATGGAAGGAATCATTTACAAAGTGTGTGTGGAGAAAGTGAAGAATTTGGGAGTTGAGTTCACTCCTCTGAAATCAAGCCTTAGAGACACTATTATTAGCCTCAAGGAAAAATGTCTCTTATGAGAATATGATCATATAATATTTACAATTTAATTTTATTATATATGAGTATTACTGGATGTATTTAAGTTGTGGAAATCTATTATACGGATTTCATAAAAATAAATTATTATTGTTTTATTATTTTCACTACAGTTACCGCTAAGATTAATCCCGATGAATCGTATAACAATACATTTTTTTTTGCCAAACTGTAAAATATCATTGATGTGAAATTTCTCAGTTTGTTAGTATTGTTACCACGGCAAAAAGAAAAAAAAACATAGAAAACAGTCCTGCAGAAATAGACAATTAGCAAAGCCATAGAGGCATAAGGCACGTACACTTTTATACAGATATACAAATAGTGATAAAGTACGTGCCAAATATATTTATACAGTGATAAATATGTTCTCCTACGAAAAAATAACAAAACCACATACGTTGAAAGGCGGAGAGACTGAGACGAGATTATGTTATCGTAGTGTTCTCACACGTGGAAGTCAAAAGGATAGGTTTGCGTGTAAGTTAAATGCAACTATATATTAAGATGGGAAGTTGTTGTTTCTCGTTTTAAAACAAAAGCCAATCATACTAGTCAGATAAAGTGAAAGGAGATGAACGGTGGAGGAAAAGCGGTCTGTGTCACCGGAGCTTCCGGTTACATAGCGTCTTGGATTGTGAAGTTTTTGCTCCTCCGTGGCTACACCGTCAAGGCCACTGTTCGAGACCCAAGTTTGTTCCCTCCTCTCTTTTCTTTATCGTGTTTAATTTCTCCTTAGGAATCTTTATAGATAAAGTGATAAGATGAACTAATTATCAATATAAGCAAAATCCATGAGAAGAAATTTGTAGGCATGACTAAGAACTGGAATAGAAAAACAAACTGAATCCAACTAAACCATGAAAAAGAAAATAATTGAAAGTCAAAAGTTTTTTAACCAAATTGAATCCAGATTCCAGCAAGTACTTTTTGGTTTTATTCCAGATTCCAGCAAGTACTTATGTGGTCTCGTTTCCTTCTTTTTTTTTGATTTTTGCTCCGTTGCGAAAATCTTTCCTGGAAGCCAAAACAGACGCGGCAATGTCGTCCTGCCCCGCACGACAAAATAATAAAACTATACTAATAATTAGGGTGCGGTTGTTCTAGTTCGATTTGACTGCTCTGTGTTGGTTTTGGTGTGGTACACGTTATTCATTTCATAACCAAAATATATAGCATAATAATTTGTGTTACTGTGAGTAATATTTGAAATCCAATAAAACCAAACTATACGAAAAGTAGTAATCAGGTCAGAAACTCCACTTTTATTCTGTTTTTAACCATTTATATGGGAAATGGGAAGAGACTAATTTCAACAAACGACAACTTATACATATATAGGTGGAATGTAACCATGGTTTAATGTTTACAACAAGTGAGAGAAGAATAAAACTAAAGAAGCATTCATCTTATCTTGAAGTGCACTTTAACATACGCATGTGTTTTTCTCCAGAGGATCAAAAGAAAACAGATCATCTTCTTGCACTTGAGGGCGCAAAAGAAAGACTTCAATTATTCAAAGGAAATCTTTTAGAAGAAGGTTGTTTCGAGCACGCAATTGATGGATGTGAGGCTGTCTTCCACACCGCCTCACCTGTCACCCTCACTGTCGATGATCCTCAGGTTCGTCAACGATATTACTTTGTTCGGAGCCACACAATCCTTACTAATTTACTTGATTGATTTATCTTTAAAAATCTTACATCTGAAAGTAATAGAAAAAAAGAACCTACAATAATAGAGGACATGAGTTAAGCCACTCATAACCAGTTGGTTTTATCAATTGGAAATCCATGAAATTAACTCAATAGTTACTATGGATTTTGCAGGCTGAGCTTATCGAACCAGCCGTCAAGGGCACTCTTAACATCCTAAATACTTGCACTAAAGTGTCTTCTGTCAAGAGGGTCATCTTAACATCGTCCATGGCCACATGTCTTTATCCTAAGTCTCACGTAGGACCAAATGACTTATTCGACGAAACAAGCTTCTCTGATCCAAGTCTTTGTGAGGAGGAAAAGGTTTTACATTGTGTTTTGACACATTAACGATTTATGAGAAGTCGCATTAATTATTTCTTAGCTTTTAATTTATATCCTATCCAGCAATGGTATGTACTCTCGAAGACTTTGGCTGAAGATGCAGCATGGCGGTTTGCCAAGGCCAATAACATCGACTTGATCGTAATGAATCCAGGGCTCGTTGTTGGACCAATCCTACAGCCAAGTCTTAATTTCTCAGTAGAAGTGATTGTAGATTTTATAAACGGTAAGAACACTTTCAATAGGAGACATCATAGGCTGGTAGACGTGAGAGATGTTGCTCTAGCGCATGTCAAGGCACTCGAGACTCCTTCAGCCAATGGAAGATATCTGATTGATGCTCCGGTTGTGACAACAAACGACATTGAAAAGATTCTGCGCGAATTCTTTCCTGATCTGTGCATTGCTGCTGAGTGAGTTTTATTTTTTCCTTTATCATCTAATAATCAATTTTTATTCTACAAGCCTAATGATTTTTTTTTTGTTATTAATAATTTTAGGAATGAAGCCACTGATTTGGATGCAATGGCTTACAAAGTGAATGTGGACAAAGTGAAAAGTTTGGGGATTGAGTTCACTCCTACAGAAACAAGCCTTAGAGACACTGTTCTTAGTCTCAAGGAGAAACGTCTTGTGTGATCCCCATTATTGTTTTTTCGACATTTTCAAGGCACTATCTTTGTTATTGAATATCTTCGTACAAGTCATCTAAAACCAATACAAAAAAAATCTTATAATTATGACCACAATATGTTAGTTCCTATGAGAAGCTTGCATCATCTACTCTTTTGATATGTATCTTGATACCCGTACATAAGAACTCACATATTCAACTGAACATTCTCATATTTGAATTGCCTTGGTGTCCTTTTTAAGTTGTGTTATTGATCAATGCATGTCATAAATAGCATTCTATAAAGTATATAATCTTAAAAGTGTGTGAGAATGAGATAAAAATGGATGGAGCAAATAAACTCAGAACGACTAATCACCGTCATCAGCTGGCCTTCGGATCCGCGTTAAAATGTTAGTTCTTATGTATGAGAAGCTTGCATCATCTAGTCATTTGAAGTGTATCTTGATACCCATACATAGGAAACTAACAACGACCAAGACCACAAGGCTCTGGACTATATATAGGATTTTGCCAATGCAGCAACTAATCCATCACCAGATATTGTGAGACGCAGATACAAAGGAGGAAGCAATTATTAGAAATCAACACTTGACACTTGCACAGATTCCTTCCTACACATAGTAAGTAAACGCCCCACCAAAAAAAAGAAACTGACAAAAAAATAAAAGGAGATGGACTTACATAATCTACATAAAAAAACTGGAATCAGAATCTCCCGAAGCTTCAACCATCATTTCTCTTGCTTAACTTTAGCCAATTGCACTACTGATGGACTCTGTTTCTTGAGGTGCCCCGAGCTCTCCATTTCTTTCAAAGCGCCGTTCAATGCAGGACTCTGCTTCGGTTTCTGATCTCGATTGGCGGAGAGCTCGACGGAGGCTTCTTTAAGCTTCGGAATGGCCGACTTCGCCTTCTCGTCGAGCTTCAGGACGTCCTCGAGTGCCTCCCGTGCTCTCTTCTTCGCCACGGCGGCGTCTTTTCCTTTCCGTTCGGCTTCGCACTTGGCGGCGTAGACGGCCTTGTTCATCGAAGAGGAGGCGATCTTAGTGGCGCATAAGAAGGCTTCCGAGAGGGATTTATTGAGGGCGAGAACTCCGTTGGGGCTGAGAATAGGGCGGAAGAAGGAGAAGGAGTCAGGTTCCCGGCAAGGAGGGCAGAGGTAAGGATTGGGTGCGTCGCCGGCGCAATGGGAGTGAGTCACGGAGCTGCAAACGGTGCAGGGGACGCGGCGAGACTGATGCGGCGGAGAAGAATCGTAGAAGGCGAAGCATAAAGGGCAAAACGACGCCGGATGGTTGCGGAGGAGGCAGTGCGTGCAGAAAAATCGGAGGATCCCACGGAGACGTGCTGTGTGTATCACCCACGAATCATGGTTTTCGCAATTGTCGCACATCTCCAGGCAATTCGCCGCCGCATCACCCGACTCCGAAGTTGACGTCACCGAACTCGGCGTCGCCATTGACGACGGGAGATTCATTGCGTCTGTTTGCGGTTTGGGAGAATTAGGGTTTACTCAATCGAGAGGGGGAAGAAAGGGGGGGATTGACCACGACGGAGACAAAATTTAATTACACAAGGCCTCCTTAATGGGCTCAATTTATTGGGCCGACTTATTGTTTAACTATTGGGCTTATCGTTCTGATTTTACGAGAGATTGGAAACGAAACCAATGTCTATCCACTATACTGTCCATTTCTTTAGTTGTATTTTTACATCTTCTGAGTTTCACTTGTATCATCCTTATTCCTTATGGTATTACGGGATCTGTTTTCAAACCAATATATTACATTTTTTTAGCGTCGTACTTTTTGTAATGTTATATCAATCTTATATTGTCGGCGGTAAAGATTTTATTTTTTAATGTCGGTTTGGTTTTGTTTCTCATTTGATCTCATACATATTATACTCACAAATAAAATTAACTTGGTTTGGTTTATAGTTGGGATTAATTAGTTTTTGGACAGTCCAAGGAAGTGGGGACATATTTGATTATGCGGATAGAGACACAGCAAAATATGCGTGTCAACGTGTTGAAGTTCATTGCATTTTGCATAGGATATTATTATGTATATACACTGTATTCATGCACTATACAGATTTCTTTCTCAAATATTGTTTTCATTTTGTATCAAATGAAACGCATTCTCTACTTTTATCGATGTGGCTTAATTGTCATAGCATATGTCACAGCCACACGTGTGACGTGTCACATCTCCCTTCCCTCAGCGGTCACCACGTGTCTCGAGTCATCTGTCACCAATATCCACCATCAACATTGCCGTGAATAAATTTTTTGATTACGATCATCACCCAAAGGCTAAAAAGCTCCTCCAATATATTTGCTTTCCTGTTGCCGTAAAGTGACGTTTTGATATATATTCATATATATATATATATATATATATGTTATATAACACGTAGCTGACCATATAAATTGTAGAAGGGCCAGTTCCATAAAAACAGAAAAGGGTTATTTTTTTCCAAGTTGTTATGATAGTGAGATAAAAGATTTTTGCGTATCTTTATTTTGCTGATAGGAAGACATATCGAAACGTGTTGGCATATTCCACGGTCACGGTGGAATGAGAATTTTGCGGGGACAGGGTGTTGTCATTATTTTGAGTTTTGATTTGGCCCTAAACATATCGCTTGGATGGGTTGTTTTTGGGTTTATCTAGTTTTTTTTTATTTCTTTATTCGATTTTTCTTTTTAAAGAAATTTTTCTTTACGTAAGATGAGGATAAACTACACTGAGCATATCAATAATTAATGGTCCATGAAAATCCAAATAAGGTACTAAAACTATCCACATTGACAGTTTCTCAAAATACTTAAGAAATTGGATTATCATAATTGTATGTCAATATTGTTTTTTTGTTCTTTTCCTTTCTTGTCTTAGTTACTGACCAGAGGTAAGCTTCTACATCCATAGTGAAGATTTAAATTCTAAAATATACAATTTATCGCTCGTCTACATGTTTAAGTTTAAGCTTGTTAGTTATATATTACCGATTCGATCACCATATTTGTGTGTGGATATGTAGCTAATTTTTTAAAAGGACTGGTATAAAGTTTTGATAGCTAAATTCCACAGAAAAAATAATATAATACTAATTAGCATGACTGATCAGTGATCAATTAACATTTTCTCTATCTTATATTAGTCAATCGACTGCTACCTATAAATAGAATTGATCAACTAGTTAAGAAGAGAAATAAACCAGAAGATGCTAACGTTCGTAAAAAAAAAAATTAAACGATATAGAGATATTATAGACAATATGAGAAAGAAAAAAAAGAGTCGTTAGCAAAAGAGTGATTTTAATATATGACAATAGTTAATCTGAAAGAGTGATTTTAATATATATTTTACATATAAGCAGTAGAAGGAATCATTCTAACACATCCCATGATTAAACAAAATCTGGATTGCTAATAAGCAAATGATTGGTTTCATTAGTTTAAATTTCAAAACTAGTTGACAAAAGAAGTACATGTTATTGTATATAAATAGAGTGAGTCCCCAAACTTAAGGATGATTATAGTAAAGAGTTAAGGAAATATAGTAATGATTAGAAAGTCAGATCTTCTATTATTATTAAGATAGATAAAGAGAGACAAGGTAGCTCAACCCCACTTGGTGTGTGATGCTTTCTTTTGGCAGTGTTCCTTTATGATAACACATAACACGACTTTAGTGTATCACAGGCCCATGTCACTTTAAGATAAGATAACATATTCTACTATACTATTTGATACTAAATAAGTTATTATATGTATTTGTAGACACACCATGAATTAATTGTAATAATGCAAAGGACTCTGCCAGTGCCATGTAACAGAGACAGCCGATGTGTGCAGAGAGGTTTTGGTTCAATAATAACAACCATGCCAACTCTCTTCTCTAGGTCCCTTTCTCTTTAAGCTTCTTTCTACAACCATATCTCTCTCTCTCTGGCATAAATATAATCTTTTATTAAGCATCTGAAGATGTTACTTTGAATTCCAAATTCTTACATATGAAAATAGACTAGTTTCATATTTTGATTGCGGCCATAAAATATAAACAAATCATATTTTCAAAGTAGCTAACGCAGAAGGAATTTAAATGACTGAAAAAAAAAACTGAATTTTTCGAGTGTAATAATATCCAGTAAAATAAATAAAATATTTGGTTTATAAAAAAAAAATGGGAGAGAAAAAAAGAAAAAAAGGGAGAGTATAAACAGAAGTGGTAATGATTCGAGCGACGCTAAAAGTTGAGTATTCGAGGGAAGCGTCTCAGAGACTGTGAAAATCAAATCCTCTGTTTACAGTGCGTTGCGACGATTTTGGTCCCCATCTTCTCCCTATCTCCGTCTTGTGCGTCGATTTGTCTCCTTCTCTCTCTCTCTCTCTCTCCCCGCCTACTTTCTCCAGATCACTAACTCCCCTCTCTGCCGTCTTCTTCTCTCGATTTCACACAAGTGCATTTGGATTGATGTCCTTTTAATGCTTCGAGGATCTCGCTTTCTCTCTTCGCCGCCGACTTCGATTTCTTCGGTTTCCAGTACCCCTTTTTCTCAGGTCAGTTGGTTTCGGTAAAAAGGTTTCCGTTACGATTTTGATTGTTCTGTTTCTGGGTTTTCGTGGGTTCCTCTTAGGATTGAGGGAACACGACGAAAGGTTTCATTTTGTTTCTTTTAGAGCTCATTAATTAGCTCCGAGTACACTGTTTTTGAATCGTTCGTTCATTGGTGATTAAACAATTGGTTTGACTAATCATTGTCATTAATTTATATGGAATGAAATCTTTCTGCTATTTTATATTTCCGTATTGACAGAGACATTGATTTCTTTTCTATTTTTCTCTCTCTTTTTCATTTTTTTTTTTTCTAATTTGAGAATTAAAAGTTTTCTAATTTGGGCATTGCAAGTGATTTATCTCTGTTTCTGTGAAGTATCTCCTGGTCTAAGATTGTTACCTTTTTATTTTCAGGGTCAAGTCTCTGTCTGTAAGCCAAACACCATGCCTCTGTTTGAGCTTTTCAGGCTCGCCAACGCTAAGCTTGAATCCGCTCAAGACAATAACCCTTCTCCGTGAGTCCTTTCACTTGTCTCTCTTCCTCTCTGTCTTGTTTCGTGTTCATCAATTTCATGTTTTTTTTTTTCCTGTCTTACAAACAGACCTGTGGATGAAGTTGTTGAGCTGATTTGGGAAAATGGTCAGATTTCAACTCAAAGCCAGTCAAGCAGATCGAGGAACATGTCTCTACCACAATCAATTCATCAAGGAACCTCTTCGAGAGCTAGAGAGGTTGGAAATGCCTCAAAGACGACGATGGTGGACGAGATCCCGATGTCAGTGCCGTCACTAATGACCGGTTTGAGTCAAGACGATGACTTGGTTCCATGGCTGAATCATCATCAATCCTTAGATGGTTATTGCTCTGATTTCTTGCATGACGTGTCTCCTGTTACTGTCAACGAGCAAGAGAGTGATATGGCGGTAAATCAAAATGTTTTCCCGTTGGTTCAGAGAAGAAACAATGGAAATGAATCAGCTCCCGCTGCTTCTTCATCACAGTTTAACGGCTTCCAATCACATTCTCTGTATGGAAGTGATAGAGCTAGAGATCCCGTTAGCCAATTAGCCAAACCGGATCGATTTACTCAGACGCAGGAACCATTAGTAAATAGTAACAAGCCTGGTTTGATCAACTTTTCGCATTTTCTACGCCCTGCAACTTTGGCTAAGACTAATAATAACCCTCACGGCTCTAAAGAGAAGAGTCCTCACAGCCCGCCGAATGTGTTTCAGACCAGAGTTCTTGGAGCTAAAGACTCTGAAGATAAGGTTCTCAACGAGTCTGTTGCCTCTGCTATGCCTAAGGATAACCAAAAGGCTTGCCTGATTTCAGAAGACTCAGGTAGAAAAGACCAAGAGAGTGAAAAGGCCGTTGTATGTTCTTCTGTTGGCTCGGGTAACAGTCTCGATGGCCCATCGGAAAGTCCTTCGCTTTCTTTAAAAAGAAAGCATTCGGATGTTCAAGACATTGACTGTCATAGTGAGGTAAGTTAAACTCATTATCATTTTATGCACATTTGAACTCTTGCTTATTCTCTTTTTGCTTCAGTATTCTTCTCCAATATTGTTGAGCAGGATGTGGAAGGAGAATCGGGAGATGGAAGAAAAGAAGCAGCTCCATCTCGAACGGGCATGGGTTCAAAGAGAAGCCGCTCGGCCGAAGTACATAATCTGTCTGAAAGGGTGAGTGAGTGAATGTCCCAAAAGGTTTATATTTCCATTCCTAAACTTACAAAGGACTGCTCTGTTTGGTAACTTACTGTCCTCAAATTTTCAGAGACGGCGGGATAGGATAAACGAGAAGATGCGTGCACTTCAAGAACTCATACCAAACTGCAACAAGGTTGGCTCATTTTCTCCTAATTTTATATATATATTTCGTCATTCGATTCTGTTTGTGAGATAAAGAGCAATGCCTTTCAAGATATTGCTGCAACTAGTCCATTCGTATTTGATCAGCTTAACTAACTTGAAAGCTTTGTTTGGTTGTAAAAGGTGGACAAAGCTTCGATGCTAGATGAAGCAATCGAGTATCTCAAGTCACTCCAACTTCAAGTACAGGTAACAATCTCACTACTCCTTTAAACTGATTAAAAAGTCACACTAACTATAATCTCAACACAAACATCATTCAGATCATGTCAATGGCATCTGGTTACTACATGCCACCGGTTATGTTCCCACCGGGTATGGGGCATTACCAGGCAGCAGCGATGGCAATGGGTATGGGAGTGCCTTATGCAATGGGGTTGCCTGATATGAGCCGTGGCGGTCCCTCGGTTAACCAGGGACCACAGTTCCAGGTCCCGGGGATGCAACAACCAGTGGCGATGGCGATTCCACGTGTCTCTGGTGGTGGTTTCTTTACGGGTTCTTCAACGATGGAGATGAATAAGGGTGACGATGGTTCGACTAGAGATTTATCGGCTACTAAAGATCAAACGACTACAAAGAGCAACAATAGCCTGAAACCAATTAAGAGAAAACAAGCGTCTTCTGATCAGTTTTGTGGATCGTCGTAACAGAAACAGAAACTCAAGGACTGATGCATTAATTATTATCAATAGCATTCAAACAAATCAATTCTAAAACCCACAAATACATAAAATAAGTTTGTGTTCTTTACATTACAAAGAGTTTTTTGGTCCTTCTGTAGTCGATAATTTGTTTTGTCTGTAACTAGAAAATTTCGGTTTTAATATTATTTTTATATATGCGAACTTGCTGTTAGTATTATATGCTTGTGAATTTGAAAATTTCCAATGACAAATCTTATTTCCCAAATGTAAAGTTGTCAAATGAACCTGGATCCGCTTACAGTTTCACAATCACATCAGTTTCGAAAGTTCATATATTAAAAATAAACTTTTCGAAGGTTGATGTAGCAAAAGCTTGCGACCAAAAAAGTGGAGCATGGACTTATGGTGAAATAAGTGTGTGATGGGCTTGTCAGCCCATCACTGTTTATAAAGAAGTTGTTTACTTCTTCTCCTCGATGCTACTAAAGAGATTTTCTTAATATTAAAAATAAAATGGATACAAACGAACTTTCTCACCTATGAGAGTGACGAGTCTATGACCTTTTTTATATCTTGCTTTGCATAATCTAGAAGAGTTCAGTGAGATAAATGGAGTCTCTACCTTAGATTTCACGAACGTATGTTTGCACCAAATAGACTTCTTAGTGCGATAAATTTTCAATGAAATCTTTCCTCGTTTAAATTGGTGAGGCTTTTTAAATTTAACTAATGCACAACAATAGCTATAAAAAGAACTTGGATAGTGAAAATTGAAAAAGGTGGTCTGGTGGAAAAAGGAGTACATAAAAGGGTTTTGACTTTACTTTCGATTGATATCTTCTAATGAAGATGGATTAGACAGCTCTAACTAATTACGATAACCAATGAGTTATCGGATAAGCAATAGGAAGCGGACACATGGAGCACATAGGGAGACAAATGAAGTAAAATAGGTTTCATTGAAGGACCCTTAATTGAAACTTGAAAGAGAAGAAAATGGTGTTAATGTGGCAAAACAAAAGAAAAGTAAGACATCATTTTGCTTTTGGCCAGACTAATGTATCAAGATTATATATCTATGATTATGTCTTTTCTTCTCTTCTGTCTTACCAATTAAATTGGGCCATGCTAGAGAGAAAATCAACCATACAAGCCCTCTTTTCTCAATTTTAATCAAACTTGAGATATTGTTTGCCTTCTTTTCTAAGTTTGATCTTTTTCTTAACCACAAATCACAAAACACAAATCAAATGATCATTATGGGAAAGCAACTGGGGCAAGCAATTAATACAATCAGAATAACAATATACAAACACATGAATTAAAATTTTGTTCGCATAAATGTTGTAAAAAAAACAGAATTCACTAGAATCTACAATCATATTTTATAAAATTTGATATCTAACTATGTACTTAAAGTCTTAAACTGATCTCAATATTATCAGATTTTAATATGTGCAGTTTTTTTCCAGTTAAAAAAAAATATAGTAAAAATCTAATTTAAATTATGAAAATGATAATAAATTTATTAAGACCTTATAAATATATATATATACATATATAACTAAGTACTAAAAATTACATATAATTCGATTCAGAATAGTAAAACCTAAGAATTTAAAAATATATAATAAAATATAGTTAATAGTCAAATAATAGAAATATGATATTCAAATTAAATAAAATTTGTTAGACTTTTATTTTTCTTATCTTGTGTTAACATTTTAATTTTATTTGATTTTCTTTTTCTGATAATTGATTTCTTTTTTATATAAATCATACAATATTGAATCATAAATACGTGTATATCCGTAACCTAAAGAACAATTTTCAGTGTGTAGTGCCAATATGTATCATCAAAATAATTATTATCTTTATTGTAAGTGTTTAAAATTTCAGCATGAGGATTTTTTTTTTTTGACAACCATGAGGAGTTAATTCAACCAACAATAACTAATCTTAGAATTCAACTCTGATAAGTTCATGCAATCCTCAACGGTACTAATTGGAAAAGCTGATGGATATCAACTCTGATAAGTTTATGCAATCCTCAACGGTACTAATTGGAAAAGCTAATGGATATCAAGCCTCAGCATCGACATGAAATGAGGTCTTGAATAACTCACAAATTAATTGACTTTTAATATAATTAAATCCAAGTTGTAATTAGCTAAGATAATATATTTATCAGGAAGCATTGTTTTTCAATTAGCGAAATGAAGAATTCGGAGAAAGTTCAAAATTATTGGAAAAAAAAAACAAACAAAAAAGGGTCCTTAGTACAAGTGCGTGCATGTGCTTATGTTTTCTTGATGATGGGATTAAATGCTAAACGGGCCAATTAAGATGGTATACAATTAAGGTCACTTCTCGTTGGGCCCTCTCGCTCTCTCTCGTGACTTCATGCTCTTAATCTAAATGTACTATACTACTTCCTAATAAGTCCTTTCTCGTTGTCTAATTAATTAAATTCTTATTACCACAAAAAGGCGCCTTTAAAATCGTCGTAGAATGTGATTAAATATTGTGCACTTTCACTAACTTTTATTGGATGCATCTTTTCCTAAGTCATTACGAAATATATTTGGTGGTTCTATCTAGTAGCTAATCTAGATGGTCTAGATATTTCGTTTATAGAAAACTATTGTACGGACTACGGAGTAACCAAGAGAATACAGCGATATATATGTATATCATCTACGTAAATTTTTTTGGGAGCTAAGAAAAATAGTAGTAATTAGTATTTGGTTGTCGTCGTGTCAGAAACGCCTGAATTTTACAACATATTTACAAATTTAATTAATTTTATCATCAATTATCTTTGGTTCATCAATGATCGATTATTTGGTTCATTAATGATCGATTATTTCCTTTTTAGCTATATTTCAAATATACATTTATCATTTATTTAGTTTCTAATTTTGAAGATGTAATTTTTTTCAAAAAAGTAAATTTAAATAATAATACTTCTTTAAAAATTGTGCAATACAAATAACTTCATATTACATCTGATTTAAAAAAAAATAATTTATTAAAACTAAACGTAAACGAAGGTTTCTACTTTTAACACATACACACGGCCAAAATTAATAATTCTAATTGAACCAAAAGTTGCTTTGAAATCTTATCGCGATTATTTTCTTTTTGCTTAAATTATTTTTGTGTATCTTCAGCATGAATTAGTTTCATTTTGGTTGCCAGATGTGTACTGTACTGGTATATAGCAATTAGTAACGTCTATCGAAACCAAAAGCGCCGTCAGATCATCTATATTCTTTTGTTAAATTTTGATAAAAATGGGAACCCTAGGAACAAAATAGAACCTAGATTTGAGGAGAGCTCTGTTTATACTATAACAGACGTGTTAACTGTACAGCCTCTTCTTCATTTTTTGTCGGCGAAGATTTTATAATCCTCGTGAGTTGTTACAATGGAAAACGACAACGACCGTATGACGTAACCCTTCTTCACTTCTCTACTTAGAGAGGGAGACATTCAAATCACCTTAGGGCAAAATCCAACGGAAATGACAGTGAGGATAATTAGCCTTTTTATGAAAAACAAACAAAAAAAGAGGAGTGATTGAGTAGGGCTGAGTTGAGAGAACATATCATATGTTCTCATATATTCTTAGTTATATTGGTTGATATAATAATACTTCCAGTATTTAGCTAAAATGTAAAACTTCTTTTGTAATGCCTCAAGATTAACCATGCAAAGTATTCATTTCTTCCCCATCAAAACAAGGGTTCGCAAAATGTTTGATGTCGATGACTGCATTTACATTGCTATCTATTATTTAATCTACCCTCTAATATATTTTGGTTTCATTTTACAAAACATTTTACAGTTTTCATATAAATTAAACATATTTGCTTTGTATGACTATTTGTACGTTTAACTATTTTGTAATTGGTTAAACTGTATCTGTTTATTGAATATTAAATGGTATTTTTCATGAAAATACCAAAAAATAATATAATTAATTTGTGTTTTGAAATTTTGTATTTTTAGTTAGAAAATATTATATACTAGAACTAATGTAGTATATTTTACTATGTGCGCGCATAAATATTAATATACTATAATAAATTTAATTATGATGGGATATAAATTAATTATATCATGTGAGTAAATTGATGAAAAATAGTTGACAAAAAAAAAAAATTGATGAAATTAAAAAGTACTAAAATTATTCATTCTCAAATTAATGTATGATCTTAACTGAAACACGTATAAACTTTAGAAAATCACTGAATATGGAAAACAAATAAAACTTTTAGTGGCATAAGACATCTTCATGTTGAGTCGTATAAGAAGATGCATGCTCCTAATCAAATCAAAATCAACGCCTAAGAAATCTGAAATCGGATATGGTTTGCATATAATGGAAGGGCTGCGGCGGATATATCCATGATTGTCTTATAATCATGATCGATGATGATCAAATGATGGGTCCTAATCATGCATGATCCTAATCGAATATGTTCCATTTTTTTTAGGGGATACTAGTTAATATTATATAATGAAGTTAACATAATGTTATAGTTTCCATGATATACTCCAAGAACGTGTTGATTGGTATTAGACTATTAGTTTATTAAGTATGATTAAAAAGAAACTCGCTACAATTGCAAAGTCCTTCCATATATTCTTTTAATTAATCATTTGGTGAATTATTTAATTTGAAGTATCTTTTGACAGCTTTGGTTCGAGATATTCTACAATAAATCCACTAGTTCGTTTATTTTATTGTGTTTGATTATGAGACATTCATGTCGGTTTTGCTTATTTTTTTGAGAAGGGATACTAGAGTATTATTAGCGAGTCTTCTTTTTGGGCTCCTGCATGAACAATGGCATTGAGCGATATATTCCCTCGTTAAAGCTTCATAAAATTGTGGACGAAACAAATAACTCTGTTAGTTGAAGTCACCAGAAATATAAAAGTAAGTATGATGCATACGAATTATTATAAAAAAATAGTGATTTCTGAATTCTGAAATAAAAGTACGAATGTAATAACGTAATAATAAATTAGAGTACCTATATTATTGTAGTGTTATTTTTGTGAATTTCCGTATTATTATTTTTTGGTATACATGTTTCTCAAACAAAATTAACGATACGTAATCATATCTAGTAAAAGGTTGGCTTTTAATACGGAGTATTAGCACTTAATTCAAATTCGCTATTTATCAAATTTACTCATGAACCAAAAATACGTGTCGTCTATAAGCGAGACTGGTAGGAGAGCGTTACGTATACTACTATATCTTAATGCAACTTATAAAAACACCATATAAATATCAAGAATCGACAAGATTAATAATTTTAACTTCATGATGTTTTTTTCAAAATCACACATATATATATATATA